>CM062827.1:1980099-2075775 GCA_031772345.1 Himalopsyche anomala
GAATGTTTTATGGCAATTATGCCAAATATTTTTCAAAATGAAAACAAGAAACGTATTTAATTTTCATGTATATAAGCAGTTTATAATTTTATTCGTATTTAGGCTTATTAATTTTGAAAATTGTGTTGTATTATAATTGTGCTGATATTTTTGATTATATTAAAAGGAAATACCATGCATATAAACATTTAAAATTACAAATTAATATACACAGTACTTTAAACATAATTTTATTATCTTATTGATACACATATTATACATATTTTACATTCACTTGACAAATGCAAAAATGTATACATATATAAAATTTTAAACATATTATGTGTTTATAAATTTTTTATTGCAATGACTTTAATAAATAATTTTAGCAATTATTATTATTGAAAGAAATGAAAGTATAGTTGAAGTTATTCTTAGATCTGTTTGTTACTCTGTTTTTTGATGATTAATATTATATTCCCCCCTCCCACCCATCCTATCTTATGAACGGGGCGTATCGAGAGCGATTAGGTTACCACTAGTCCTGTCCAAGCCCTATCCTTCTATCCCTACTCTCTTTGGAAAAAGAGAGATTGGACAACTGAGTAACAAGCAGTTCTCGTTTAAACACTTATGTTGAGATAAACTGATGGCCATAGACTAGTATACTTAGGACTGTGACTTTTTCTTTTAATTTGCAATACTTCTTTGTGAATTAATGTTATACAATGACAAATGTAGGTATTATAGCTTTAAGATAGATTTTTCGTGTTATTTTTTTTTTAACTTTATGAAGCATCAAAAAAATAGTTTAATGTAATGGTTTGGTATTCAATATAAGTTTTTATTTCAGAGTTAAAGTCAATTAATGTTAACGTTGAGGGTTTTAATACATGCTTTGATGTTATAAAAACGTCATAATCTCATGACAGTAGTGCTTTTAAAAAATAGTTTATTCTTAAATAGAAACTCACGATATAAGAGATAATACATATTTATTATTGCTGAATATAAACATTTGTTTTGGATTAAATGCACATAGTGCTAAAAGGTCTTTTGTTTACAAAATAAAAATGTTATTATTTTACAATCATTTCGTGCGAAAATATTGTAGATCTGTTAATGGCTACCCACCTTTTTTATACTTTAACGGCAGCAGATTAATACCTGAAGGGGGAAACTTAAACTATTAAGTACGTTTGATCCACTCCGAAGAAAAAATGCGTTAAGAGTACTCGAAAAAAATGCTTTATTTATTTATTTAACATTGCCTAAGATTGACAAATTATAAATTTAAGACTTTTACAATGAATAAAAAAAACATTACATATTTTCATATTAAAAGCAGTAGTAAAAAATGGCAAGAAAGCCTACTTATAAAAGCACAAATTCTCCAAAAAGAAAGCTCGCCACGTTGTTATTCACTAGAATCAAATAAAAAAATTGTTTTTACTCACAAAGTTGGCATTTACTTAAATCATAGTTCTGACGATGGCGAAAGCCGAAATAGCACAAAAAATGTTCTTGACGATTGTTCTTCGAGATTTTTTCTTGACGTTATGCACTCGAAGGCGTAATAAGCCAACTTAAAAGAATTGTTTCAATTTCAGTAGTAAGTTATTTTTTATTGACTGAGGGTTTTTCGTATATTTTGATTATTTTTACTAATAGTAATACTACGCACAATAATATAAGAACATTTTTTGATATTGGGGTCAACCTAAAAAGAATATTAATAATTATTAAGGAAGAATTTTTATTTATTTTCAAAACGCACAATTAAAAAGTGTGAATGAGCTGATTTATTATTACTTTTGATATATGTATATTTTTAGTAACTATTACTTTTGATTTTAATTGATCGAGTGAAAGAATCGAAATGCCGAAATGCTTTCACTTGAGAAATATTTTTTTGCAACAAATAATAAAAATATATGTTTGCAAAAATTTACGGAAAAATGTCTTCTGACGAAATTAAAAGAACTTAAAAATATTTAATGGTTAATATTTTGAAATAATATATATGAAAAATTGTGTACGGCGTTACTAATCAAAGGGTTAAGATTACAGCATGTAATTTTACCTCTGGCTTTTTGGCTATTCTCACAGACCGTCCTGAACGTGGGTTTTCGAAAACCCTAAAATAGTTAAGATATGATTGGCAAATAAACAACACGGTTTGCTTAGACTTTTAAATATTAGTGTATAAATAAACCGATAAAATAGAATGGCCAGTCTCTGTAATTTAGTAGTAAGAGTTTTACTCTAGCGGTCATGTGGGTCTGGGTTCAAGTCCCGACATTGTCAATATGTTAAAGATCTCTTTTAAAATTTTGTTCATGAGATTATGACGTTTTTATAACATCAAAGCATGTATTAAAACCCTCAACATTAACATTAATTGACTTTAACTCTGAAATAAAAACTTATATTGAATACCAAACCATTACATTAAACTATTTTTTTGATGCTTCATAAAGTTAAAAAAAAAATAACACGAAAAATCTATCTTAAAGCTATAATACCTACATTTGTCATTGTATAACATTAATTCACAAAGAAGTATTGCAAATTAAAAGAAAAAGTCACAGTCCTAAGTATACTAGTCTATGGCCATCAGTTTATCTCAACATAAGTGTTTAAACGAGAACTGCTTGTTACTCAGTTGTCCAATCTCTCTTTTTCCAAAGAGAGTAGGGATAGAAGGATAGGGCTTGGACAGGACTAGTGGTAACCTAATCGCTCTCGATACGCCCCGTTCATAAGATAGGATGGGTGGGAGGGGGGAATATAATATTAATCATCAAAAAACAGAGTAACAAACAGATCTAAGAATAACTTCAACTATACTTTCATTTCTTTCAATAATAATAATTGCTAAAATTATTTATTAAAGTCATTGCAATAAAAAATTTATAAACACATAATATGTTTAAAATTTTATATATGTATACATTTTTGCATTTGTCAAGTGAATGTAAAATATGTATAATATGTGTATCAATAAGATAATAAAATTATGTTTAAAGTACTGTGTATATTAATTTGTAATTTTAAATGTTTATATGCATGGTATTTCCTTTTAATATAATCAAAAATATCAGCACAATTATAATACAACACAATTTTCAAAATTAATAAGCCTAAATACGAATAAAATTATAAACTGCTTATATACATGAAAATTAAATACGTTTCTTGTTTTCATTTTGAAAAATATTTGGCATAATTGCCATAAAACATTCCACATTACAATAAAACAATGATTTTTCCATTAAAAATATTTAAATGTTCGGAGTATTCTGTGTGCGAAGTATTCTATATCCGGAAGGTTCTGTGTGCGGAAGATTCCGAGTCCGAAAGAATCGGTGTTCGGGGTATTCTTGGCCGGAGAGTTCGTGTTCGGGCTATTCCTGTTCGGAGTGTTCGTGTTCGGAAAAGTAATGTTCGGTAGAATCCGTTCACCCTTTTACACTTCTTACAGTATCGATGGAAATTTTTATGCTTTCTTGGGTCGCCCCGCTCAGTAGTTTTGTTAAAATTCGTCTCATATTAAGCGAGCCTTCATTAAATTACGCCAAAGCTAACGGTATCAGTAGATGTGGTATTTAAATACGATTTTTGCGATAAAGTTATCTACTGCATAGCGAGGTATCGATATAAAATTGTATGCTCTCTTTGTTCACCGCACCCAGTACTTATAGCCAGCTGCCGCCTTTACTAAGTTGGCATTAGTAGGGTGTTTTATTTAAAAAAAAACTTGCGATAAAGTCAAGTACTGTATACCCATCGATCATCAAATTATTGAAAATTTAGCTATCAGCAAATTTTAATCAAAGCATCACGTTTATTCAAAACCAAATTCATGAGTCAAAAATATTTTGTCACCTAACATTTTTATTCGAATTGATCAGTTGCCGCCCCTAGGCAACTGCCTACTCGCCTATGCTCACGGGAAGTCCCTGTCACTGTAAGATATCGATTATTAAATCAAATGAAATAGACGTGGCTTAATACAATGAGTTCAACTATTCTGTTTCTTCCGTTGTTTTTTTAACTTTCTTACATATTTTTCATTAGCAAACTATAGTTACCAGCAATATATATAGCACATTAATATATCGATAAAGGTATTTCATATAAGATACCGGTATTATATATATCAAAATTGGTATTTTAAAAAAGCTATATTACAGGATTGCGATATTTGTAGAATAATTCAACACCGGTATATCAAATACTCAATTTCGATACATACCAGTATTTAAAAATATTCACATCATAATCCTCGTGGCAGTAGTAAAATTTATTAAATTCTACCACCGTCCCAAGAACATATTCATATACGCCAGCGGTCACCAAACTTCGGCCCGCGAAAAGTTCTGGATTTTTGCATAGAAATTATTCACATAAGAAATATATTTTTTATAATTTAGTTGTGAATTCACGACGACTATTTATTTCAAATCATCAATTGTCTATGAATCAGTAGTAAAACTATTTATACATTCCTTATTTATGACACCGATAAATAGGTGGTCTGAGACAGGGATGGGCTGGAGGGGGCTCGGAGGGGCTCGCGCGAGCCTCTTGTTAAATTTTGGCGCGGCCGGCGAGCCCCTTGTTAAGATAAGAAAATCATTCGTCTTAGATCAAGATCAATCACTGCTTATATTAGTTAATCACTAGTCCTGTCTTATGCTTATCATTTTATCCCTACTACTCTTTTTGGAAAAGAGAGGTAGAGCGAATAAGTAACAAGTAGTTTTCGTAGAGATACCTTCATTAGGAGGCCATATACTCGACATAGGGAGCGGACATGGATAAAAAATGGATAACATTTACCGAGCCCCTTGTTAAGATATTGGCAGCCCACCGCTGGTCTGAGAGTTTAGATACGTAAATAAAATTATGATTCAATGTCTTGAAGTTTCACATTATTCATGTGAGATCAACCAGCCAAGTGCGCCGTGACCGCTGGTCTCATAAGAGGCAGCTGGGCACTGAATGATACAAATCCACGGTTTCGTATAAAGCCGCTACTCCCAGGTCTTTTGATAAATTAATAAAAAAAAGTTGATTTTTAGTGTGTATACATTAAAGCTATAATATCCAAGTGATATATTATAGTTAAAATGGGGGAAAAAAACTATATTTAATTACTATTGTCGGAGCGAGCTATTAATATCATATAGCACTGCACCGGTACGTGAGTAAAACATTAAAAAGAAATAAAAATAAAAAAAGATTTTTAGTACTTTTTCCACATAAAATTTATTTGTTCAAGACCGGTTTCGCTCATCGCGAGCATTAACTGATGCTCGCGATGAGCGAAACCGATCCTGATCAAATAAATTTTATGTGGAAAAAGTACTAAAAATCTTTTATAGATACAGATTCAATTTGGTTTAATTTGACATTGTTAAAATAAATCGTAAGTCGATTTGACATATGTCAAAGGGCAAGTATTTATTGTCTGTGGTATGATGAGCGGTCTTAATACACTGTTGCCAGGTCGTGCAACATGGCTTGCTAAGTGATAAGACATGGCTATGCCACGGGACGTTCCTGCCTGTTTGGACGTGTTCTTTTGATAATGTCACGAAAATGACCGAGAAATTAATTGAACATGACTCATCTAGACCAGTGTTTTTCAACCTATGGTCCGCAAGATATTATAAGAAATCATTCAACAATTTTTCTCATTAACAGATGTCAACGTCTTAGAAATCAAATTATTTGATAAATATCATGTACGTACGATAAAGTGATCATTCTTTACAGTTTATGAACATCAATAATAGTATCGAATTTTATGGGTTAATTGGTAATGATTCAACTAATGACCTTTTTGGAACTGTCTATTCACATGTCTACATTTCAAAACAAACCATTGAGAGATATTTTTTTAGATAGACGCAAAGTATATTTTATAAATGTTTACAAATTATTATAAATTATGTGGTAAGTAGTTTATAGTTCTAATTTATCGTGTTGGTTTACCAGTGATTAAGTTTCTCTTATTTTGTTTTTTCTTGATTCCTAATGTTTATTTATAAAACAATAATTTACGAATTTCCTATGATCTGAAAATAAAAATACTAATAAAAACACAATATTCCTTGGTATTTCATCCCACTTTATTTAATATGTCAGGACCAGTTTCGCTCATTGCCAGTATTGTCAACTGCAGTGGCGTAGCGTGGGGGGGGGGGGGCGGCACATTTCTGTGGGCGGCATTTTCGAAAATGAAAAGAAAATTTTAAAAGTAGTATGAAAGTAAAGATTGATATGTATACAGAACCAATGTAAGCAATATCACTTTCACTATATTTTCTTCCGCCCACTGACAATATATACTTTTTTGGAGGCTGCATTTTTGAAATTTTAAAAGATAAAAAAACAAAGACAAATTGTTTTGGATATAGAATCAATGCGAACTTTATTTCAATATTATGCCTTCTTTCGTCTAAGTTGTGCTTTGTAATTTACTGATTAAACACAACTTTTTGGGGGTCGCTTTTTTAAGAAATAGAAAAAAACTTCAGAGGTAATAAACAAAAATTGTTTCGTATAAAGAATAAATACAAGCGATAATTAATTCACCATTTTTTCCTGGCATGATTATGCTTTGTAAAACACCAAAAACAAGATAATGGTAACATTGCTTAGGAAGAATTAAAATTTTTGTTGCTGTTCCTGCTAAGCAAACAGAGATATGAAGAAAAATTGAAATACTCTTGTACTTTTGCAATTTAAATAAAAAATCTCTTTCTTATTTAATTTGCATTCATACCAGATCGACCAGTGGTGACTTTTGACTTATGCGATTTTTACATTAAAAAAAAAACATTCGGGGACGTTAGCTTTTTCCGATTACGGTAACGACTCCAATTCTACAAGCATGTTTTTAATAAAACAGATAAAATAGATGTTGATAACGTTACTTACGATTTTGTGAAGAAGAAAGCCAGAAAATTAAATTTTGTTTTTAAATGTTTTTTCCCTAATGTTATGTTTACAAAATAAAATCTGGTACCTTTGGTTATGAATTAACGTACAACTTTATATTCGTTTACTTATTTGTAAAACGAATACTTATAATAATAGCAATAATTTGTCACTTTTCCTCCAAACATAATAAAAAGACAATTGACTAATATTTTTTTGAACACATTGAATAAAGTTAATGCTCTGAAAAAAAATCCAAAAGAAAAAAAAATAACAAAACACATAATTTTTAGAGAAATTGTATTTATAAATAAAAAAAAATGATTCACCTGGAGTATCAGCAAAAAAAATATAAGTGATTTAAAAAAAAGGTGGACAAATTATTGAGGGAGGGGGGCGGCAAATTCAAGAAACGCCCTGGGCGGCGGGACCCCTTCCTACGCCACTGGTCAACTGATAAGAAATATAATTTAACGTCTTGCGCTCCGTTAGCCAGCATACTGCCATCGGGACGACCTCTAGTCTGATCCCATAGCCGGTATACTGTCATCGGTAGTCGGTCTCTTTGCAGCTTAATTTTTGGTAGTTCCCGAAATATTTCCGGGGTTTAATTTTGCAATAGTGCACATAAGGGATTAAAATATGTTATACAATTTTAAAATATGCAAATTACAGTAGAGAGCTGCTTTTAATGTTGGTTTTAATAATATTTGATTTTTTTACCTGCTTTGTATAAATAAGTTAGTTGTTTTATCTGGAAAGGCTGTATCCACATCTTGTGGGCGTTAGAGTTGTATGAAGTGTTGTGACCATCATTTTATAAAGTGAAGGAAAAAGCAATGTCAACGAAATATATGTTTGACTACCATGAATCAATTGATCAATTTTTTTACAGAATATAGTGATAACGATGCGTTTAGTTAATATAAGTGCACTATATGGTGACATAGTAAATAAAAATGGTCATTTTTAAATTTCTGTTATGATACTTTAGAAAGCTTCCAAAATCACAGTTATAATGATAATGATTTATTTTTTATTTGATAATTTTGACATTATATATATTTTAATAATAATAATACATATTTGAGCAAAGTCAGACTATGGGTATATTAATTCGTTTTTTGAACATTTCGTTTCCTTAACGATACATATTTTTATACGTTCTGACCTTATTCATGATTACATCATGAATTTTTTAAAATTTATTTATAATTTATCTAATCCAACTCCGGGAGCTGACTTTCACTTTTTTTATATACACAAACCTTGAGTAAAAAGCCTTAATTGAAGACGGGAGAAACTATTTCATGTCTAAAAAATAATCAAATGCTTCTTGCTTGGAAAGAAAAACGAATTGTTACCATGTAAACAAATAACGATAATATTGTAAAAAGAGCCGGCTGCGTGGTAAGTAATAAATTTTATTAGCTAATAAATTTTATAAGCTGTCAGTACTGGGACAATAATTAATTTTATACAATCGATTTATGGATTTCTGTTTGGAGACATAAATGTATATGATGTCTTGAATTCTTACCTATCACCTATCATATCATACTAAACGGAGTGAGAGCGATTAGCGTGAGTGTGTTCGAATAAAAAACAATGAAAAGGGAGATTGTATTTTTGTAAAACTTATGGCAACGTTATTTATAAGAAAAACTTTCAGAAACACCGAGTATTTCTAAACATCAATATTGTTATCTATTCCAACCTCTTGGGATGATCACTTTTAGGGTGTTCACTGTCAATACTTGGTGGAAAGGCATTATATTAGTAAAAACACAATAATCCTTTGTACTTCATTCCACTTTATTTAATATGTCAGGACCGGTTTCGCTCATTACGAGCAACGTCAACTGATAAGAAATATAATTTAACAGTGCTATTTATACAAAAATGAACAGTTATAAACAACAATTGGCATTGAAAAGAAAATACCAATTACATTAAAAGTGATTCTAAAATAGCACAAAATTAAAATGTTTAACACATCTAACATATAATTAAAAAGTCATCTCAGATTAATAAATTTAGAATGGGAATTGAAAGTAATTACAAACATAATTAAAATTTGGGAATTCTTTGACAAAGTGATACAATGAAAATAATGACAATAATATAGTGAATAGGCTTAATGATAGTTAAGAAAATTTCCCCGCTTCCAAGTAGTTGGTAAGTGTACATACTTAAACAAAATCGACAGCCAGTAAGATTCTGAAAAAGAAATTTTTCAAAGACCATATCAATTCTAACAAAGATATATATATATATATATACATACCTATATATATTTTAAATTATATAAAAGAATAGTTAACAAGGGCTAATGCAATGGATAAAGTAACGGGGAACTAGCAAATATTAATTGATCGTTCAAAAGATCTGAATCAGGTAAAAATTTGAATCTATTGATTTCTAGGATTTCCTGTTTGTCTAGTTTGACAGACTTGTTATTTAAATGTAGAACTTTAAAATTTCTACTAATATCGAAAGTGTGATTATTTTGAAACAGATGGTTTCCAAATGAAGACTGTTCATCTTGGGATGAGCTAACATTGTTTCCAAAATTAACGTCAAGGAAGTAACAATTAAAAAACAAAATTTTAACCAATAATAGCATACTGTAGGTAATATATTTTTTATGAAGGACTGCTAGTATAAAGCGATTGGGTACAAATGTCGGTACTTTGTAAAATTAATTACCCCAAAGACTGCACATGTTTGTCCTTGGACTCAAACAAAGTACGGTGGTCGTAAAAACGTTCATACTAAAATATTTCTCAAGTAAATCGATAATAAAACCCCATTTTTTTCAAAATATCGCCTTAAATAATACAAGAATGGTTTATTTTACAATCCGTGATAGCTTAGTGGATATTTTAGCTCAAATTAGTGGAATTTAATTACGTTTTCGAAGAAAATTATCCCAAATATGATACGCGTTATTATGGTCACCATTGGAGCTACACAGATTGTCTCAAAAATACATTTGACTTTTTGTTCAAAACCGTACTCAATTTGCTGGTAATATGAGTAAAATCTGGACCCAGAGTAGACTATTGGTATTGAGTAAATCTAGTGAGAGTGCTATGTATCATAGCCCTTTATACTTAACAAGCCATGTTGCACGACCTGGTAACAGTGTATTAAGACCGCTCATCATACCATAGACAATAAATACTTACCCTTTGACATATGTCAAATCGACCTACGATTTATTTTAACAATGTTAAATTAAACCAAATTGAATCTGTATCTATTTAAAAATAAAAATGAGGGAGTGGGAAGGAAAAATAAGTGGCACTCTTTTTATTAAACTTCATTTTATTATGACATTTTCCGCAATACAAAGACAAATGCATTAATTAATTTCAACAGCTTATCAACAAAATTTTACGAAGTTGCTCATAATAATGAATGAAACCAATTTTGTTCGGCTTAAAATTAAATGTATTTAGCCAGGCATGTCGAGCTTATAATGTATTTTTTTCATCTTTGTCTACATCTTGATACAGGTTTTATAGTATTGAACTGGAATACTGAAATCTAGTTTGTTGTCTCATGTTTCTTTAATACACCCGTTAAAAAAATCATTGCTTATCAAACATTAACCCTTAACTATGCCGACATGTTCCTTTTTGTCAGCAATGTTGATCGATTTTATAAAAACAATGCCAAATGAAACTTCAACAGTTGTTTGTTTTAAAGACTCCTCCGTTATAGTACTAACTAGAATTTATATAACTATTTATTTTAGCTCCCAAAAACAGACGCTATCATGAAACTATGAATACTTGTTAGTTCGTCGATATTATTGCTTGCTTGTCATTTGATACACTTTAGTACAAATGTGCTAGTTACCTCACTGTCATGAAAATGTTTGATACCTACTACCGTATTGACTGTAGTAGGCGAATTTTGATGTGGAATTGCTCTAAGCCATTTTCTTTTCATTATACATCAACCATCGGAAAGCAAATGTTGAAACTGAACTCTTACTTAGCAAGGATGAGCTGAAGTTTGAATTGCATCCTGGAACACAGTACCGTCTAGGCATCTGAAAACATCACGTAGAAAATTAGTAGGTTAAAAATCAATTTCTATACAAAAGCTGTTATTGCAGCAACTATATGTTAAACGACAATAATTTTACAATTTGACATATCTATATCTTCGGTAAATAATTCTAACTGCATGTAATAAGCCATGCCAACTACTTCATGCAATATTGCTTTTCAATAATGTTAGTATTTACGTATGTCTGTCGGTCCGTTTTCGATGACGTCAAGAAAGTCGATCCCTTCCCACTCCCCAGCCCCGCTGTCGCCTTTTTTTTATTCATACTAAAGACACATTTTTTCAATACACTTACATATATATATATTTGTGTAGAGATTTGAAGAAGCACATTTCGTGTTGTCGTAAATCGCTGAAAAAAAATTCCGCGTCCCAGGCTCGAACGCAGAACTCTGGATTACCAGTCGAGCTCTCTATCAACTGAGCTAACGTCACAATGATCGGCAGCGATAAAAATACATTATATAAATCAAACATTCGAAAATGGAACGATATTTGCAAAATTTTCATACTGACTTCGATTGTTTGTATTCAAGATTCAAAAATGGAATATTGTGACGTCTGTCAAACGATGAATGTGGTATATTTTACATAATATAGTTTCGACAGTTAAATGCAAATATTCCATGTGTGTCATATATGCTGACGGCTATTAAATATTTTACGTTTTAACAGAGGGTATTTAGAATTTATCCCGATACTTTAAAAGTTTTGTATCTTTTGTTTTAAATAACGAGAAAACGAGTTTATGCTTTGGACAAGGTAAATTTATGCTCAAATACTAATATAAATAAAGTAAACGAAATAGTTTGATAGATTGGGATCAACGAGATTAAAATACGGCAAAGTGAGCCAAGTTAGGATGATGGGAAAAAGTGAACTGACCCACCATTTTTATTGCATAATTTCAATAATTTTTTCTCTAATTGTTTATGCTTTCAATGGATTCGTCGGTAACTTTGTGGAAGTTCATTTTAATATAAAATCTATATATATCAATATATTTTTTCCTAATTTACCTGTGGAAAATCCCACATTGCTTATTGTTTTTCAAAACACTAAAGCCATAGTTAATAAATTTAATGTAGCATAATTAATAATAAATATCAGTTTAAATTATTCTAATTAATGTTTTTAAAAACCCAGACTGCTTATCTTTCTTTGTAACACTAAAATCACATTTATAGTGCAATATTGTAATTAGAATTCGAATTAGTATGTTAGAGTGAATAATATGATGCATTGTGTATCTCTTCTTAGACAGTATATATAGCTGAGTAAATGTACGTTTAAAGCATAGTTCTGACGATGGCGAAAGCCGAAATAGCTATCAACCTTTAACTTTTAAAAAAAACTGTAGAACTGAAATACCTTGATATTTTACCCTATTTAAATGGAGTTCTACCAAGTAAATGCCAAATCAATTAATAAAATCTATATATTAATTATAAGTTTAATTGAATACATACTCTGTTTTCAATTTTGAATGCCAGTGCTTAGTATATTCCAACATTATTTTTCAACTTAATGCTAATGAAATTTGAATATAATCCCTATATTAATGCAAATTATATCATTGATACGAATCGCAAAGCACATTCACAATGTCCAAACATGACTTCAGTTACAAACAATAGCATTTAAATTGCATTTAGCATTCAATGTATGATTTTCACATAAAATGTCAAATTCTAACCTATAATATGGACGTATAATATAATACATTTCTACATTTTTTGAACATTAATTACGAAAAATCTTGATAAATATCAATGGTACTAAATATTTGACAGTTAAGTGCTTATTCATTAAGCTGTAATTTAATGAACTGAAGAAATAAATTATGTATTTATAATTTACGACAATCTTTGCCAGGCGTGGATGTCATTTCAACTTAATATCGATATTTACTTACTTTTAACGGGTATTTTGATAAATCATTATATTGGCGGAAGATAATAATCACTGAGCAATATTGAATGGTTTAAAATTCAAGTTTAATGTACAATATATCACGATTTATTCAATTATATGGCATTGGCACAGAACACAGTTTACGAAAATTCAATATGGCGGCCGTAGCAGTTAGGAACAGAAATTATACGTCTATATAAATCATTACATTTTGTAAGTGTAGGGTGGTTTTCGAAGAACTTTTAACTGTAGAATGATGCCTAAGTAATCATAGAATGCACTGTTAAAAAATCTTTAACTCAAATGCATTAAATTTAACGAAAACAAACTTTTAATGCGGAGACACATAGAATCAATCACTGGGTTTCCATACTAGTTCTATGTAAATCGCTAGTCCTCGACAGACTCAAGTGGGACTCAACGGAAATTGCGTGATGCTATTTCTACTTGGCTTTGGATGGAGGCGGTAATGTATGTACATATACAAAAATGAAAAGTTGTAAACAACAATTGGCATTGAAAAGAAATTACCAATTACATTATAAGTGATTCTAAAATAACACAAAATGAAAATGTTTAACACATCTAACATATAATCAAATTATTAAAAAATGCTCGCAATGAGCGAAACCGGTCCTGATCTATTAAATAAAGTGTAATGAAGTACAAAGAAATATTGTGTTTTTATTAATATAATGCCTTTCCACCAAGTATTGACAGTGAACACCCTAAAAGTGATCAATAAAAATACTATTATCCATACTATTTCCAAAAACATTTTTTTTTTTTTAGTTTTCATCAAGCAACACCTAATATTTTTTTTATGTCCACATAAAATACATAATAATTTAATCGTAGTCGATTATGTTGGGTTATTCTGAATGTTATTATTCTATTCGTCTCGGTGGTGTATTAACATATTCCACATTTGTAAATTACTGAGATAGTTTTTTTTTTCATGGTAACTACCTCACAATATTCCATAGTGTTTTCACAGCTCACAAAATAATTTCAGGTGGACAATTCTAAGATGCATGGATCTCTTCTCAACTATACTTAGTGTATTAGATTAATGCTGCCGGCGGGGCTAATCTTATTTTTTTGTATTTTGACACTGATAGAGCTGGGTCTCTAATTCTCAGCACCTACACGGTAAACGTAATGTTTGTCGTATTAGCTGCCTACACACTTTTTTATGTTAGTATAAGATAAATGCAATAACTGTGGGTACGTTCAATGTTGTTATAGTCAATCTGTTAAATGCCAACACATCGTTTAATATATCAGGTAAAAATAATAGAATCCGTATACGTATAATGAGTGGACATGTCTTATTAGACATACCAAACTTGAAGAATAAAACAGAATTATGTTTCTCTTACCTATTCCATCGACTATTACCGTCGTTGTCGTTAAATGCAATTATTACATTTATGTTTTCTCAACCTAAAAAAGTACCTCCTCAGCAAATACAAAAATTGGTAATCTTAAGAAGTCTTTAAGAAGCGTCAGAAATACTCTAAAAATACTACACGGCGTGCGAAACGAATTCCTAAACATAAATTCGTGCAAATAAGATTCGAATAATTCCCTACTTGTTCCGAATTGACGTTTCAGTTTTCGTTTAGCACGCATCCACAAATTTTTCACATTTTGCGTATGCAATTGACTATCGTTTGGATCCACAAAGTTGCGTTGATTTTTCATAATATTATTTTACGTTCTGCTTAAATATTTGATTTATAAATCGTGTCTGGTTTGTTTCGATTTAAAGAGTTTTTCCAAATAAGTTATAATATATATCAACATAAAAGCAAAGAAAACAATGTGAAAAAGTAGGTTTTGCATATTTTAAAAGAAGATCTTTAGTAGATTTAGGTTTTTTCACTACGCAACATAAGTATGCAATATACAGATAAAGAACCACTGCTCAAATGACATTGATTTATGCGGCAAACTATCGGAAAGCTAGAAAATTAAATTTGGTAAAGATATCTCAATTGGTTTACAAATTATAGTGAATTTAGTAAAATTACAATTGTTTGCGAATTTTTCACAAAATTTCCCGGCCGCCAGGTGAAATTCTATAAAAAACGAGCGGGCGTTAAGCTGTTAATGTACTATCTTTTAAAACCATTCTTGTTCATGTAATTGGTTTTAGAATAGTTATAATATTTATACTTGAAATATTTGTAGATTTTATGGTTAAAAAAAATGTGTCAAATCGATTCATATACTAGTTCAGTCTTAACACTTATTTGTATGAATTTATTGAGCACTTAGTTTCATAAAAGATTTGGTAATATTATATTTTGTATTACACAATATATCAAAATAAGGTTTCATTGTGATTTAAAAAAAATTTGATTAGAAATTGATAATGTAGTTTTATATTTCTTTTAAAATTTTTCTTCTTCCCGTAAAATGCCAGTACCATTGTCGAGTAGTCAACGCATTTGAGTGTTTGTATTTATCGGTTAAAGTGTGCACAGGTTTAAATCTCATTAATCCTTCAAGCACATATGACAGAAATAGATTTTGTTGGCGGCTGATTCATATGAACTGAATATCAGAATGAGCCGCAAATGAACAAATAAATAGGTATAAGATATATTTCGTTTTTATACATTCCTGGTGACTTTCTGGTCAAATAACTTTGAAACGAGAGGTTGACCATTTTCTTTTAAAAGTTTTACTCACAGACCGGTATAGTGCTATATGATAACATTTAATAGCTTGCTCCGACCCTAGTATTGAAGTGGAGTTTATAGTTTATAGTGGAGTTTCCAACCAACATGAAATATGATATGCGCCTCAACAAACATACTCAATCGCACTTGGGTAATAAATAAATCATGGCTCAGTCGTAACGAAATATAAATTGTGACCAAACCTTTTATTTGAGAACCTTTTTTTAAAGAATTAGTTTAAGAGATGTTTTTTTATAGACATCTCAATGGTGAGCAAAATAATGCTCGGGCAGTGATCGACGCTTATTGCTCGGAGGCATGGGCGTGTAAAGGTTAATGCCAAAATCGTGAAGAAGGAAAAAGGTTAAGATTCAAAATGTGAGGAATAGATGAAGAAAACGAGAGTTGGTGTTTTATCATATCAATTTATTTGAATATGTAGAAAGCGACATACATAAAATTCAATGATAATAATATTACAAATTAATCATATATTGTGTATGAATGGAATAAATATTTACGAAAAAAACATTTGCATTCTCTAGTCTGGTGACACTCAAAAAACGTATGCATTTTTATCTAAGCGACAGTAAAATATTTCAGTTACTGGGTACATAAAATTATGCTAGTCATTAGTTTAAAAATTACAAACTGCTATTTAATCATTTTTTTTTATATAAAAATTAAAGGTATTCGCAAAACGTTTACCATCTACAAGGAGCCATCACCTTGGTGCAAAAAGCGTGTGTGCATCCAATTATAGTTAAACATTTATCATGAGTATATCAATCGATACAAATATAATTGAATAACCTAACAATTAGCATATAATATATCCATAGGACTCTGTGGTTCCACCACAAACAATGGACCTAAGCAAACTCGAAGAGCCTCGATTAACCGTAGCCTCGCAGTTATTCAACAATAGCAATTATCAATACAGGAATGAATAAGTGATCTATTTGGATAAATGCAATTAAAATTATAGATAAACATTAGAACCACTCGCGTAAATGATATATTTAATTGCTGAATTTATCTGGTCTCTCACCAAGCGAAATCTCAAATTGTTCTTGACAACGTTGAATTACATGTAATTATTTGCCGCCTTCGACGATTTCTTCTTCCGATTCAGGAACCTTCGTTTCGAACACCGGACCGGCTTCGGAGTCGTCTCCTTCGAGTACGATCTCTTCTGGATCCGGAGCGCGGGGCAAGAATTCAGCGCCTTCGCAGATTTTGTTGAATATTTCTCGTCCCTAAAATTGCATCAAGTAAATGACAGGATATATTGTGTATCTCTTTTAAAAGCCAGTAAATTTACCATAGTTAATGTATGTTAAAACATAGTTATGATGAAGGCATAAGCCTGAAAAGCCATCAACTATATATGAAATAATATTTGTAGAACTAAAATACTTTATTATTTTTTCACATTATTATAATTAAAACTTAAATGTGGAAATGTTTCATTAAATAAAGATTTGGAAGTGTTTACTTTTTATTAACCCAATGAGTCATCCAATCAATTAAGCAATATCTCTGTGAAAATCTATTTGAAAACTATAATTATACATTCAAATTAAATGTTTAGCTATTCAATTAAAATAGAAATATTTTTTATTGCAATAGACATTCCAACAGCACAAATAAGCATACAAAAACAAGTGTGTAAAAACACCTGAAACCACACTATGGCAGAAGAATTATTTGGCTTCTCAGTGGTCTCATTTTTAACATCATATCGAATCAAAAATGTATTTGGGTCAATAATTCTAACATGTTAACCCTTTTACGACTGCGGAGTGAAAAATCATCTTGCGGTAGTTATGCGAAAATAACTGCAGTGAAACAAATAACTAGCAAAAAAATATGATACAAATGATAAATGAATGAAGTGAATGAACTTTAACTTTACATTATTAAAATATTATAAAATTGTAACCTACAATCGGTTATATAATATCTCTTAAGAGTAATTAAGTCTTGAGTGTTGAAATTACACTAAATTATAAGTGTTTCTACTCCATCGAGTAAATAATAAACGATATAAAATAAATAGTTTAGTATTAATAAAAACTTATATAGGAATCAATTATTTTATGTCAAGACGGGTGGTTGCCTGCTTTTCCCTGAATGCTCCCCTCTAAGCATAAATAATTAATTGTATCTAGTTCTGTTATTGTTTATGTCTAACTTCTCGTGTCACTGAAGAAAAATAACCTACTCTTAATTTCTCATTTCACAAGTGATGAATCAAAATCAATATCTACATTCTATATATTTTTTTCATGATAGAGTAAGTCTAAAGAGTAAGAGTAAGTGTAAGTTTGGTACAAAAATTTACTGATTCATTGCCAATTTACCTTATAAGAAAAAAACAATGACCAAACTCAGTTACCTGTTTAACTGCGTGGTCAAAATCAAGTTCAATGTCTGGCCCTGAACACAGATGGATTCTTGACGCAAATGACTTGCACAGGCCTTCCTGACTAGTGTCTATCATATTGAAATATAAACACCACAGGACCTAAAGAAAAAAAAAATATATATTCTCGACAAGATAAATGATATTTGTTTGAATTGTCTTTAGTAAAGTAATAACTAATATCGTAAATATTGTTGGATTTGGAAAGGCATATTAATTTACTTGTGGTTTTCCTTGAAGAGCAATACTGTCAACAGGTGTCAAGTAGGACTTGACTGAATCGCATTGTTCGAATGAGAATAATTTCTCTGCATACTCTTGTAAATCTTCTTTTGATGTCTTTGTCTGCGGGCACGTCATGTGCACAATATCTGTTGGGTATTAAATTCAGTTTATTTAATAGTAAAAAGTTTAAAAAAATTAACCCTTTCTCTGCTCAGCTGTTGCCAAAAGCGATTTATCCTCTCAAGCCCAAAAATTCAAGATGCAGTGGTAATAATTAAATTGAATTTCACAGTGATTACACGAAAATAGAACACAGAATTACAGTAGAACCTTGATTATAGCGGACAAAGATCTGACCAAATGTAAAAATTGTAAAAAATATCCTGTTAATGTTTTAGATGTTTAGGTCCATGTGTCACCGTTGAAAATGTTCTGCGCTTAATAATTATTACTTTATATAGTTTTGAGAATTGAATTTGAGTTATAATGCTGTCCTGCTCTTACACTGAATGTAGCTAATGATTGCAACAATCGTTGCTAATTCACATTTCATTTACTCATGTGATATGTCTGCTAATACAAATCCCAGAAAACGTAGGGAAATGGTTTGTAAAACCGTCTTTTATATAATGAACCTTCGACTTTAATGGACGCCCCCTTACTCAGATTTGTCTGTTATATCAAGGTTATACTGTACTAGAACTTTCGTTTATATGCGGAATACCAGGTGATAATGAGGAGTTGTTGTGTAGGGTTCAACTCTTGATTCAGTATATGTATGAGATAGGCATCGAACAGTTTAAATATATTCATTGACATTGAGAAATAGATTTATATTTTTATCCATGTCTGCTTCCAATGTAGAGCATATGGCCTCCTAATGAAAATATCCCTCCTAACGGAGGATCGGAAGGGTGGGAGGGAATTTTTAGACATCACACCCATGCCTTCAAATAGAAATCGATAAATCAATTGAAAAAAAAATGCTGTTTGTAATGGGACTCGAATCTGTGAGATCTGGCACGGAAGTCAACAATGCTAACCGCTGCACCATAAAACCCGACAATGATAAAATAAGATCAATCAAAATAAAGTGCAACATAAACTTACATAGCCCTTTAGGACACGAAGATGTGGAAGGTCCTAATTCAATAACAGTAACTGGATCACTTCTGCCTTCCAGAGGTGGAAACTGGAGAAGGGTTAGGGATTCCTTTTCGTAATCCAGCATGCTCTTGTTGATGACGAAGACCGCTCGAGAGAGGCCCTTGGTCAGGTTTTCGGTTGGTAGAAATTCTTTGGGCGCTTTGTCTATTCCCATAACGACGTGTTCGCACGTCAGAAGTTTGTTTTGCGTTTGGATTTTCACAGATTTCTTCGGGTCTTCGGTGTCTTCTTCCACCTTGATGGAGTCTATTTGTCTCTTAAGACAGTACACTCCGCCAAATACTGCACACAACCTAAAAAACAATTACTCTAAAATAACAATGAAATATAGATGCTCACTGATATACTACATTCAAGATTGTATCAGCCAGTAAGCATAATATAAACGATTATTATTTCTTTTCATCAGCCTTAAATTTTTCAATTTTGGCTCATAGTTGTGTCTATTGAAAAATCTGTGAGGTCAGAGTCGGGTGTGTTATAATAAAGAATTCAATTTTCATTATCATCATTAAGTAAGATTAGTGATTAATATTTATTTAATTTGAATAAAAAAGACTGAAAGTACTGAAACATCGAAAATAGGATCAAGCGACGGGGTACTAAGTGACCCAAGGCTAATTTGTGTAATATTAGCATTGCATTTATTGAGGTATCGTTGACGATTACAAAAAATATCAGTTAGATATTATTGGTATTTATTGAATGGTTGTAATAAGGAGAGTTTTGCAATGTGAATGCACCCCGCTAGGAACTCAAAATGTCTCCATCAGGTAGCTTCAAGAGCCATCACCGTTATCCACTGTCAAAACTCAAGATATTGAGATTACTGTCTCTCTCTTTTATTCCCTTGTAAGTGTTATTTTTTTTATCATGTCCGTTCCCAATGTGGAGCATATGGACTCCTAATGGAGTTTATCTCAACAGAAGTGTTTCTATGAAAACTGCTTACTGTTACTCAGTTGCTCAACCTCTCTTTTTCCAAAGAGAGTAGGAATAGAAAGATAGGGCTAAAACAGGACTAGTAGTTAGGTAATCACTCCTGATGCGCCCCGTTCATAGGATAGGATGGGTGGGAGAGGGGAATTCAAGACATATCCATGCCTTCGAACAGAAATTCATAAATTGATTGAAAAATCAATTTATAAAACTGTCCGTACTGGGATTCGAACCTGTGACCTCCGTAACCGAAGCCAACGATGTTGACCACACAGGCAGTTACGTATTAATTTACTAAAATTAAAAAAAATGCTGAAAAATGCAGACTAAGGGTGCACTCACCTGCAAAAGCATTGTGGTAGTTCTCCACTGCCGTACATCGACCATAAGAAGGGGGTATTGCCGTATCTTCCAAGACTGGTGAGGAATTTTTTACATCTTTCAACACCGTCCATGCAGGGCGTGTTGTCGGTCCCGCCAGCGATGGCGTAGATCACATAATGAATGAGATTTCCGGTCAGTTTCTTGCTTTTTAGGTAGTCCAACAATGTCTTGTTTTCAAAACCTAAAATTTATATGAAATGAATTGTTATCTGGCTTCGATTTATAGCTGTTATTTGCAATGTTAGATTTTTTTAAAATTTCGTGCAATTTCATAAGTGATATCTATACATCAAATTATGGGGCTGGTGGAGCCGAGCTCCAATTTCCCTTTCATCTGGTGTATTTTGATGTTGCTTTTCCCGCGTAGCGTCCTGAATTTACCTGGGCGTAGGCGGGTGCGTGGTCTTTGTTTTGATATCTTGAATAAAACATATCTTTTGAAAAAAGCTATGTCTGCTCTTAAAATATTAAGCATCTCACAGAATTTGTTTAGCGAGAACTGGTTAAAAGTTAGTCGCTCGATCTTCCTTTTTGGACTAGCGGTTTTAGCTGATAACTCTCTCTCTAAGGATGGTTGGAGACGAATAAAAACTTCACATTCTTCAATACCATTCGACAAACACATTCCGCACATGAATCATGTTTTATCATCAGATAAAAATGCTCGCTGAGTGACTCAGTCATGATCATTATGTTAAATAGTAGAATTAGCAAAAAGAAATCGTGTCGTATTTTTATAAATATAATGCCTTTCCAGCAAGAATTGAAAGTTAACACCTGAAAAATGATAAATTGACAAATTGAAAGCCCTATCAGCGTTAACCACGGTTATTTAGGTGAAATGAATGCATACACATAAGTGTGCGAGTGAAAGAGATAACTACTTCTGAGACTCTCACTAGCATTATGAGAATATAAAGGTTATACAACAGATAAACTGTTTTATAACCTTGTAAATCATACATTTTGCAGAAAAAACGACGATTTAATAATAAATCAGCAGATAGAACCTTGTTTATCTAAGGCGATGATAGGTTCAGTGTTAATCTTCCCTGCGATAATCTCTGAAAATGGAAGGTTGTGCAATTTGCTTCATAGCTATTCTTTGTAATTAAAGTCACAATAGAAACCCTTGCATACTAGTTAGTGTAGTGATTTCCAACCTGGGATGCGTGAACTATTGCAAAGGGAGGCCCGAATAGTCCAAAATATTTATTTACCCTTTAAAACTTGTCTTTATATGTGAAATAAAGGATGGGGTGGCGCGAAGATATTTTTTTCTTTAAAGAGAGCTGTAGTAACATAATGGTTGGAAACCACTGAGTTAGTGAACAGGTTCATAAATATAGTAGAACCTCGATTATCCGGATTGTTTTCCAGAACAATTTTTTACGAATTTGCCAATTTTCTCGTGGCGAATTGACCGTTCTATCGTTGTTTACATATGTGATGGAGTGCATACAATTTTGTTCATTGTTTTGCGTTGTTTGAAATCGAAGAAATCTTCCGGTTGAATATTACCATCAGAAAAAAACCAGGATGAATGGTGAAATTTTTAAATGATGTTATGAAAAACAGATCATTCCAAAAGTAAAAAATATCAAAACTGCATAGATAAAAGAGGAAAAACATTATTATTACTAGATAATGCATCATCTCGCCTATCAATAGAATGTTTAAACCAGATTGATGAAATGTTTACGTTAAAATTTCTGAGAGTTGGAATTTCTTAGATTTAGATTTAGATAAAATCATGGAACAAATTCTTGAAAAGACTATTAGAAAGTTCAAGTAACACACTATAAATTGTTATAAGAGACATTATAGAAGCAATAGCACAAATTTAAATATGTACTGAATGTGTCGAAGAATATGTTACCAAGTGGTTAAATTTTGATGCGATCTTGGATTTCAAATTTTAAATGATGTAAAAATAATTAAGGAAATATTTGTCTCAGCAAGATTAAGAAAAGACAAAGAAGAGATATGGAAAGAAAAAGATATTGGTCCTGCTCATTCTAAGGACTTAAAAGTATTTGCGATTTGGCAGGTTCAAAAAGAACAGCTAGCTTATTTAAGCAAAAACCAATAAATGAATTTCTTGATAAAAAATAATTTAATACTAAAGCTTTATGTTAATCTAGTCAAATAACAATTATTTACACTGATTGTACATGTCTTTCCGTGTAAATTGTGATTTTTTTCGATTATCCGGATTTTTCCATATTCGGACTACCTTCATCACCAATTAGTCCGGGTAATCGAGGTTCTACTGTATAGTGAATATATTCATGCCAATAAACGCAAATAAAATTAAAACATATACCTATTGTTGTCATAAAAGAAAAATAACACATTTTATTAAAAGTGGATTACCTTGAAATTCTTGTGTTATTTTATCATGATCCATAAAAGATGTCAACAATTTCATGAGCATTCTTTTTTCTACCACTGTCACGTGCTTGGTTGCAAACACGTCGGCCCGTGAGCACGGAACCGGCTCCAGGGAGTTCTCCAGCCACGTTAGGACACGATTGACACAACGGAACTCAGCATATCGTGCGATGTTGGATGATATCAACAGCTCTACCAGTTCTCCACGAGCAAATAGCAACTGTTAATTAAAAAAAATAAAAAATGTAAAATAAACTCAACATAAGACAAGTTGTGAAAATTTATATTCCAGGATTTGAATCAGTTAACCTGCAACAGAATAAGATGAAAACCGGAGAGGAAAAACTGATTGGCTATAGATCACCAGTAAAAGAAAAAATCCTGATCTTTATTTCTCTTTAAAAAAATGAATCGGTGACTATTTTACAATATTTAAAAAAAATTGTATTAAGTATTTCAGAACATTACATTATTGCTATTTCTGTGTACTAACTCTCTTGGGTAATAAGCGTTATATATTTGGAATAGAGAACTATTTGATAATTAATTTCAACAAGGAAAAATATTAACCGAGTAAAATAATTTCACTAATTAAGGCAATTAATTCAACATTGCATGTCACTGCCAGTTGAGTAATCATTTTACACAACTGGAATAGTATTATGTTACTCATTGGAAAGGGGTTATTGACCTATGAAATAACTACCAACCAATCGATCGTTTTGTTATTAGTTATATTATAAATTATATAATAAATAATGTGGAATTGGTACAAAGTGTATATTTATAGTTTAATATAATGCTTTTCCACAAAGAATTGACAGTGAAATCCTTAAAAGTGATTATATCAATATAATTGACAGTTTTAAATGCTAGGGTGATAAGGTTTTTACTGTCAATACTTGGTGGAATGGCATTATAATAAAAATAATAAAACATTTTTAGTACTTTTTCCACATAAAATTTATTGGATCGGGACCGGTTTCGCTCATTGTGAGCATTTTTTTACTAGGGTGATATTTATTGTTAGACACACTAATATTCCTAAAATTATTGAGTCTACTCCAACTATAAGCCTGAGCAAAAATAAGTTACATGGACAAAGGATGTTTTTAAATTTGAATGATTCAAATTTAATATTGAAATTCCACCAAGCACCTTCATTCTAAATCTTAAAAAATATGTTTTTTGTTTGTGCAATAGACAACATGTTTATTAACGTATTTAGTTGTACAGTTTTTTATATTTATGAGTTAATAGTTCTGACGATGGCAAAAGCCGAAATAGCTATCAACTCATAAATATAAAAAACTGTAGAACTAAATACGTTGATATTTTTACCCTATTATAATGGAGTTCTCCCAAGTAAATACCAAATCAATAAATAATATGTTTATTGTTCTCGATTCAAAAAATGCTGAAAACTAGTAGACTAAACGAAGAAAATAGAAAATGGTCGATACTTTTCAACCAGACATATAAATGCATTTTTTTCCATAACACATTAAACAATCAAGAAAAACTGATCACAGCTCAAAAGACTTGAATCAATCAATCTATAGTTGTAAAGTTAATACCTTTTGTCATACTCATTGGTTAATATTGTAAAATATTGTGTTTTATTTAGGGGGACAACCATTATGTCAATAATTATTTTACCCGTCTCCACCTAGTCAACATCTGTCAAATTTTCAGTGACCTAATAAAATTATCTCAAAAATTCACCCACCCAACAAATAATTTATGCTGCTGGCTTTTATACTAAAAAATATATGGAAATTAAAATTCATTGCATCCAATGAAATTGTTGAAACCTCCTCCCTCTTTAATTTTGTTGATATAATTAAGAGACGTTCCCAATGACATCATTCCAAAGCTTTGTTTTCTAATTCAGAGAAGTTTTATAATATTTCTGGCTTTAAATCAATAAACACGGTAATAATTTAATTTCATATTAAAAATGAACTTGCACAAAGTTACCGCCAAAGCCATCTAAAATATTGAAAAACATGAACTATTTTTGAAAAAATTGCATTATTTCATTAATTTATAAATGGAATATAACATAACACATGTTCATAAAATACAATAATTTAAGACTCGAGTAAAAAGTTTTGCTAAAAACAAGTTGGACCAAGTAGAACAACAAAATTATGAGAAAGCTTAACTATATAAATGAGTAGTGCTTTAATATTGTAAAAAATAGTCTTTAACACGTTAACAGCTAGAAATAAATAACGTTTTTTGTCCTGTAAGCTAGCAATTTTCTAAAAACTAATAAAGGAAAACTTAATATTCATTTTGTGAGTCCTTAAGAGATGTCGGACCCTTTTTCAATGATGCAAACTCTAAAAAATATTTATTGACGTCATAATAAAGAGAACACACTGGTGGGTAGCGTGTGTGGTTAGTAGGTATGCGACGGACCGGTGGGTCGTTAGCTTTAGAGTGGTTAAAAGTCAGAAACGTGAAAAAAAAGTATCACCTTTGGAGCAAGATCGATGTTGAACTTTCGATATTCCTTTTTAAGTTTATCCTGAGTCCAGTCAAGCTCATTCTTTTTCTCAGCATCACCGCTCTTTTCCGATGAAGGGTCTGCGCTTTCAGCAGTCTCTTCTTTGGGAGCATCTTCAGCTTTTGCTGGACTATCTCTACAATTTAAATCATCACAATTTTTTTATTGATATTGATTTTAAGTCAATCGAAATAATTTTGAAGCATAAAGTTATTTTCGTACAATAAACGACATACTTATTTATGAACCAGGAGTCCTCAACATTGAATATTCCGAAATTAATAGAGGACTCAGATATTGATTTTGCTTTGCTGTCGTCTATTAACTTTTGGATACTTTCAAAATTAAAAGACGCCCACATTCCTCCGTAAAAATCATCCGAATCTAAATGCAAAACACGTTTCCCAATTCTACTCGCGGCAGCCGCGACAATTGATTCGGTCATCCCTGTAATTCAAATGTGGAGAAAAAAATTAGTCATCAATAATGTATTACTATGGAGTCTAACCATTGCGCAAATTGACTGATTGGGTATGAATTATAGGCTTTACCTGTTCCGATGACAATGATGTCAAAATCTGTTGGCAGGTCGTCGTCCATTTCGATATATTGTATCTAGAAAATTTCGCCGAAACAATGAATATCTGACAGCTGCTGCGTTGGAGATATGTACTTACTTTATTTGACACAACTAGATTGACTCATACAAAACGGTACTGTCAGTCGTGGCAACACTTAGCTTCATGTTCATGAAATTTCTTATTTTTTTTTCCTTACGAAATATTAAAACACAGTACATACAGTGTATTTCTCGATAAAAAAAACTAACAAAAAACTACTATGTACACTTTATTCACGGAAAATAAATGAATGAGTTTAGATAAAAAGTTAAAAATGTAAAAAACAACATTTCATATAATTTTTATAGGAAAAGTAGTTTTTCTCTCCCATTACAGTATTGACAACTTTACAAAAAAATGTGGCGAATCTGACAAGTGTAAGCTTGTGTAAACTGACAAATGAAATTCTTTGAGTGCCGGTGATTTCTCATATTTGTTATTTGATGTTAGTCATTAAAAAATGGATGACGATAAGATAGCAAATCCTCAAGATTCTAGGCAGATGTGCAAGTATGGCTCAAAATGTTATCAAAAGAATCCCGATCATACCAAGCGATTTAAACATCCAATGAAACAAAACTCACCATCGCCAGTTAAAAGCCCTAACCGTAAAAGAATGAAATTGGATGTAGCAATAGACAAGAGACGTGATACACCATCTCCGAAGCCGAAGGCTGCTGACACTGATTCATCTAACAGTGATGTGGAGAAACAAGATGAACCACCATCGCCTTCAATCTTATCAGAAACAGACGACATTAGTAATAATAAGTTGATTCTTGACTCCCCAGACCACTTTAGGCCTCAAGATGATAATGCTAATGGTTTTCATGCAGTTCCATCTGATATTTCAGGGTTTATTAATGAAAAATTCCTAGTTCAGATGCCTGCAGATTTTTATAGTTTTTGGGATTTTTGTCGTTCTATCAGTAAAGGGAAAAATCCTGCAAATGTGTTAAAAGACGTTAATCTTATTTTGGTGGGCCCCTTTGATGTTTTAAATGGAAGTCTGCCGAAAAGAAGTAAAGACTCTGACTACCTAGTTCATTGGCGATACTTCTATGATCCTCCCGAGTTTCAGGTTTGTTATCTTCAACAATATTTCACCATATTATGTTTGCATCCATTTTAAAAAGGTGCACAAATGTATTATTCTACTCCACTAATTTGTTGCATCAAAGTTACGCTTTAATACATTGTGTTTTCAATCAATTTATGGATTTGTACAGTAGGCATAGATTGTGTGATGTTTTTAATCTTTAAAACTGATTCTTAAAACAGGTTGTCGAAAAGCCCTATTATCTAGATCAGTGGTTCTTAACCGGTGCACTGCGAGCTTATTGTAAGTACACCGCGAAAAAATCCGCAAAATAGTGTAAGCCGAAAAAGTCAAAAAAAAAATATGTCCACATATTTTTTTCGACCTCTTAATTCTGGTGCACCGCCACTTTTTCCAATGGTCAAAAGTGCACCGTGACTTCGAAAAGGTTAAGAACCACTGATCTAGAGTCTAACCCTTGAGTGTACGGTTTTTCGAATATTCAGAAATGGAATTCTTTGAATGTATCAACATTGAAAAAATCACGGAATAAAATTTTGGAAAGAACATTAACAATTTCCAGTAATATGAGAAATCAAGAAAGCTTTAGTACAAATGTGCAGAGAACGTGATGGAGAAGGTGTCGCCTAGTGGTTAAATTGTGATGTGAACAATTCTGCTTCAGAAAAGTAAGAACAAAAAGAAAAAGTGCTATAGATTCTGAAGCTTACCAATGATTTCATAAAATGGAATGGTTTTCGAGAAGAATGATGAATTTGTGTATTAACCTTCGAGTTCCTATGGTGTGCATTCACATTGCAAAATTTTTCATATGTCAATACCAATAATATCTAGCTGATATTTATTGTAATATTTAAAGATACTTCAATAAATGCAATGCAAATATTACCAAATTTGTCTGGGGCCATTTTATACCCCATCGGTCCTGATTATATTTTTGACGTTTCGGTGCTCAAATGTTAACAATAGCTACCTTTAAACAATATATATAATTGAACTTGCAGTTGTCGCCAGCTGTGAAATCGAAGAAGATTTTTATTGGTATTAATTATCATATGCTGAGTCGCTGCACTTATATGAATAAAAAATTTGGTGGTATTCAAATACGCATAACTCAAAAAAATGCAATGGTTCTTTTATTCTTTCAATTATTTATTTTTTGCAATATTTGGAGCATCATTACTTAAAGAACCTCAGTATATTACTATTTGTTTAGAGTTCTGACTTTTATTTACAGACAATCGTGATGTCACCAGATAAAAGCGACTATCACTTGGGATACTTCAGAGATTGCCCATCTGATGCACCGTGCTTTGTCGCCAGTAATGAAGCTGCCAATAATTGTGAAATCAAATCTGTGGCTGCAAACATTTTTGGAGCTGTTCTGTAAGACAATTTTACTTATCTGAGTCATGTAGGTATTTTATCAATAATCCTAAATTGACTTATACAAAAAACGATATCTGCTATCTCAAATTTCTGAGATACAATAAAAATAAAACATACAATAGAGATACAAAAGACTTTATGCCCCTTGTGTGGCGAGTTACATTCTATGAAATAGGTTTAGCGAAGTTTTTCATTATTACACAAGAAAAATTGTTTATCAGTCAATCTGGAATGAATAATACTCATTACAAAATTATTTTTTTTTAAATTTTTTATTGCATAGTTAAAAATGTTAAATTATAATTTTCAAAAACTTATCTAGAAGCTTTTACTGTCACATCAGGTCTAGACCTTTATTAAGTTCATCTGTTGGCATTATTGATTCACTATTGATATTGATTCCAGGGAGAGAATCAAATAGAAATATATTTTTTAATCTCATTATTATATGACCATAAGCGTACAAGGCGCGCTCTTGGGGTTTCCGAACCTTAGGGGCCTCTAAAAAAGCTTTATATAGAATCCTGTTATCCAATTGCCTAATCCGTCACTGACTACATACAGACTTGTTTCCATATGTTAACTTTTTTCAAATAATATAATTGCCAAAAATCACAGTGCTTTCAAGAGCTCTATTCTATCATTCTTATCAGTGTAGGTAATCTTATTTTACTATTTCAGCCGTTGTTTAGAGAACACGAAAAAGAAATCACCTTTCACATCCATTGCTTGCCAAAAGATTATCACTCCTCTTAAAGAGTGGGCAAATAAACATAAATTCTCATTGGAAGCGTATTCAGAATCAATGAAGAAACGGCAGAGGCAAGTAGTTGCCAAGACATTTCATAATGCAGGGATTGTGGTTCATATAGACAAGAATAGCAGTGTCGGATACAGAACTTTATCTGAAAACAATGGTATGATATTGTGTTTATTTTGACAATAATAACACCCTAGTTCAAATGCGGAGCAAATATTCTTCATTGAGCATTTAATGAGAAAATGGTTAGGGATAGAAGGATGGTGTTAAAAAACACTTTTTCTTTCTCAAAGTTAATATTTATGTAGAATTTTTTTTTTCTCTGAATCTGTAGTGCGTATTGTTTTTACTTAAAATTTTGAAAAATTATAGAAAATTTGATCTTTATCCCGACACATTAGAAATTGACAAAACACTGTCGGTATTTTTTGCTCATATTTTTGCAAATCTCTTGTTAAGCAAAGGTTTAAATACCAAATTTGTAAATTTTAAAAAAGTGCGTAACTCTCAATTTTTGTTTTAGATGTACAGCTATATTTTATCAAATTTGCCACTCGATCATATGTTCATAATAATTTTGTTTACAGCCCGTTTGAAGGTATTGATGGAGCGAGTTGATGAAGCGGAAAATGACGCTGGAAAATTGGCAGCCGTTGCAGCGTTGCAACCGATAATAACTAACGCCCATCTAGCCACTGACGAATGTGATTTTGGTACAGGGCTCGAACTGGGAATTGATTTCTTCTGTTCAGGCCATAAATCATTGCACTCGTTCGTAAAATCTCTGATGTGTGTCGCATACAGTATGTTGAAGAGAGATGCTTTTGGAAATATCATTATGGTATGTTTTAATAGTAAAATTATCATTGGCTTAACCTTTGAGTTACTACTCTGTGTTACTACTAGGGATCTTGAAGTTTCTGCTTTTTTCATATCTTAGAACACGAGACATAAAATTGTCATGTCCCAACAAATTCTCGTGTCCCGAGACTATAGGTAGGTGCTGTAGTAATTTTTATGAAAAAATATTTAAATACGCACAGTACCAATCTTTCAATATACATATATAAATAATAATAGCTTGAATATGGATCCATCATTTGGAGTCCATATGAAAGTTCATACAAGCTGCAATTGGAGAGTCCATAAGAAATTTCTAAGATATTATTATTTAAAAAAATTTAAATTCTTCCCCTTTGATAATTCCTTAAAGGAATACTAACCCACCAAATTTCTCTTAGGAATGTTATCATTTCACTCTCTTGAAGCTCGAAGATCGTTTTCAAGCTTAAAGCATTTTTCTCTTCTCCTTCGGAGCAGAGTTAATAATCCTGAAATTAATTTACATGCTCCCAATTTATTTTTACGTAGGCGAAACTATGAGCAAAAACTTTTATTTCTAAAAACATACCTCGCTTAGGAGGTATGAGTCACCAGTTCTTAGGGCCGTTCGATTGATCAACTCATTGCCTAGAGAAGTGGACATTTTTAGTGATAGTATTTGTGAACTGTTTGTTAAATTTTACTATTTTATTTCATGATTTTGTGTGTTGATTTTGATGTATTATGTAGTTTTATTTTATATTTTGTCTCTTTATATTTGTCAAGTACAGTAAAACCCCCATTTATACGATCGTCGGGACCGTATAATTAGGGATAGTATAATTGGGGGTGTGAATCTCATACAAAATTAGGGATTTGGGCTTTTCCGCAGAAAATGCGAAACTAAGATTTCCCTTCATTTTTGCAAAAAAAAAAATAATGACGAAATATTTAGTTACTAAGTGATAAAATGCAAAGCGCGCGAGAAATCCCGCACGCAGTCAGACGCTGGCATGTGTTGAATACACAGACGCTAGCCAACATTTGACTGTATGCGAAGTTTTGCGGTGTCGTCAATCTTTTGCACTTTCGGGTAAATACATATTACTAAAAACTTTTTGCTTTATCTAAAACATCAAATTAATTTTAAATCTTTAAAAAACTTTACTGACTGCGTGATTCATTATTATATTAAAATATTTTTTCAGTCATGCAAAAAAAAAAGGAATTAAAAAAAAAAGAAAACGCATTTCTATCGTAGAAAAATATACCATTTTAGAAAAACTTAGCAGAGGCGTAAGAGCTTATGTTATTTGCAAAGAATTTAATATAAATGAATCTACAATTCGATCGATTAAAGAAATGAATGTAAAATAAGACAGTGGGTGTCTATCGGTTCATCTGATAGTATAAAACAAGTTTCATATGTTAAAAACACTCGAATAAATAAAAATGGAAAAATGTTTGAAAATATTGATAGAAGATTGTAATAAAAGACATATTTCTCTGAGTGTTCGAATTATAAAACACAAAGCATTAAAAATGTATGCATATTTGAAACAAGGAGAGACTGATAATTCAAATTTAGCTCTCAAAAATTATTTCGAATTTAAAGCAAGTAATGGCTGGTTTAACCGATTTATCAATCTATTTTCCCTGCGCAGCATTAAAATGAGCGGCAAAGATGCAGAAAAATTTACACAGAAATTTAAAAAATATATTGATGATGAAGGCTACACACCCGACCAAGTATTCAATGCTGACGAAACAGGCCTTAATTGGAAAAAAATTCCAAAACCCACATTTATTTCCAAAACTGTTAAATCTGCACCTGGATTCAAATTTGCCAAAGACAGAATAACTGTTCTCATTTGCGGTAATGCATCGGGCAGTTATATAACGAAACCAATGGTTGTCAATCATTTTTTAAACCCACGAGCAATGAAAGAAATCGATAAGTCTAATTTGCCCGTTTACGGAGGGCAAATAAAAAAGCTTGGATTACGGAAATTTTATTTCGCGATTGGTTTTTTAACTGCTTTGTTCCAGAAATGGAAATATTCACTTTTAGAAAAAAATATTGCTTTCAAAATATTATTACTTATTGATAATGCTCCTGGCCATTCTACGGATCTTTTAAATCCATCATTGGAACCGAATATTTTCTGACAGTGAATGATGTATGCTTATTTGTATTTTTTTTTATTTTAATCCTAAATTAAGTACTCGATATAATTCGATGTATGTACTATTTCAATAAAATTATGCTAGATTATTACATTAAGACAGTGTAAAATATAAAAGAAATTAAACAAGTTAAAAAAAACTACATATGTATTTCTTTTCTAGCGGCGCGCATATGTATAAATAAAACCAAAAAAGTTTTCAAAATCAGTTGTAGTTTTTTACCATAAGTAAATAGTATGCACATAAAATTAAAAAAATATAGATTGAGTTGAGCTCCCCTGCTGTAGCCGCCCAGACGGGACAGCAGCATGAACATAGCAATGGAATGCGACCGTATACTTGGGGGATTTGCGGCGAATATTTCAAGCCAGCGTATATTTCGGGGTAGTATAATTGGGGGTTCTACTGTACATGGCAAATTGGCGTCAGCTTTTATGTCATGTACTATAATTTTAATTTTTAACAATAAATAAATAATTGTAATATTTGTGTCTAAAAACATGAATATTTTTCTTTTTAATGAAAATTGTTTTGATATTATGTTTGTTTAAAATGCAAGATAATATACAGTGGAATCCCGATTTACATCTTTCTACAAGAATAGAGACAATGTAAAAACATCCTCCCACATGAATCATTTATTTTTCATAGTTTGGTCTAACACCCACGATGTTAAATAATAACGCATTAATTGTTCCCCGATTTACCGATTTCCTCGATCTTTCATCTAAATATTATGGTCTCACCACAAATATTATCCCAATTGACTGTTTTTGTAGTATATTTCTCATTTCGTTCTCGCACCTCCCTTTGAAAATTTTTCTAATGCTCATCTAAAAGCCCCCCCACAAAGACAATTGAAGACATTGAAAAAAGTGTGGTATGGATAATACCAATAGTCATACTACTAAAATTTAAATATTCCTATTTGAACTAATAATATATTTTGCTTTTCAGGCACACTTGGAAAATCGTCGCAAAGGTTGCAAATTAAGTGCAGGAGACCTGTAAAGAAACACCGTTATTTATTTAAGAGCTATTTTTCGTATCAAGTTGTTATATTATTTATTTAGGAGGGTACCATGAAAACTTTGAAAAAAAGAAAGAAAAATAAATTTGATTGGGACCAAAACATAATTTATCTTTTAACATTTGTTCATGAATTTTCCAATGTTTTTATCCTATTTCCAAATATGATTCTGTTAATTCTATCAAACACAAAGTACTGCAGAAAATGTTGAAGTTATTGATGGCTGAAAAATATTGTGGCACCATCCAATAGAAATTTACTAAATTTATTTAAACTACCCTTTTAGTCGCTAATAAATTATTTTTATTATGATGTGTTTCATTTTAAATTATTTATTTCCCATGTATAGTCAGTTGAACAAGACATTTTTTTTAAACATGTCTGCTCACAAAGTGAAGAATTTACTATTTCCTATTAGTGTTATTTCATCACTACAATGTAAGGAATTTTTTGTGAATTTTCGAATGATTATTGTAAATCCTAGATAAAAATTGATATATAATTCTGATGAAGGGACGCTGCCTTGTACATTCACTAATCTTTGAGTTTGTCATGAATTCGAACCATTTAACTTTCAATATCAAACGAAAGCATCTATTCTCAAAATTCAGTATATGGTTTTTCAGAGAAGTAAATTAGATATCAAGTCTCGCTTCCGTAGAGTAGCACTGGTGGATTCCAAGCGTAGAACAACTGCCATTTATTTGTCATCACAGCTGAGTATACCAGCAAGGCCATAACGAGCCTCTTTGGCGTCTGGTGCAAGGAGTAGATTTTGCACTGAAATTTCTTTAATTTGTATTGTTCTAAAAATTCTGGTTTCCCTATGAGCAAGCACCTAGCTACGGGTCTGTGTCCTAGACGGTGGTTTTGAATTAAATGTGGCTCCAGCTATACCTAAGCGAATAGAATGTTTTTTTGTCTGCTACCATCTTCTGAGATAAGCGGTACCTGAAGCTGTTGATCTTACCAAAGATTAATCCTGCACTGATCCATGTCGGAGACATGACAGACTTGGTTACAGTCAGTTGATTGAATTGAAAAGTGTAGGGCACTGCGTATGTTGATTGAACTCTATCCCTCCCCCTATATACAATATATTCGCATCCATTTTTTACAGCAACAATAAAAATGGAATATTTTGGGGTTTAAATTTTTGGCTCATTTAAACAATACATACACTGTTTTTTCCATTCTTAGATTTATAGCATATTATTTTTTTTTGCATATGGAATTTAATTGAGAAGTTTTATGATTCTGTTTGAAGATACTGTAATTGAACTCAAATTTTAAGAAATACTAGTACAATTAGATTTTAAGACAGTAAGACTCTTCACGCTGCAATATGATTGATCACTGATTTTTCCACATTTGTATATAAAAGAAAGCTCACTGGTCTGTGGTGTTGTACAATAAACGTCTCTAAACATTTCGCTGAAAAAATTGAGTACCTGTGATAAAATACACATCGTGCTTAGAATCGGATGAAATATTCATTGAATAATTCCTAACCCCACTGCACTACACATCAAATTGGTCTCACTTGCATCAAACCAATGCAAACTGAATTGGTTCCCAACCGCTCAATAGTGTCCTGGATTTCCTTTACAGATTTTTAATTAATTATATACCTTAAATTAAATATTTAATCAAAAATGTACACAAAAAAATCTAAACTGAAGCAAGAAAAAAAGGAAAATAATTCATTATAAAATTTCACAAATATCTGACAATATCAATCCCAGAAAAACAGGAATTAAATTGAATTGAATAAATATTTTTTTTTCCAAGCTAATTAATATCAAACATTGATAAAAAATATCAAATAAAATTTCCTTTTATGTAGTTTTGAGTTTTGGAAATGGTTGGCCTAAAAAATATCACTACGATTTTTATTAAAAGCCCTGCTCTTATGTTAAATTAACTTGATAAGAATTTTAATGACCATTATATCAGCGGTGGGTTACTAAGATGTTAACTAGGGACTCGGTTAATCTGAGAGTTATTCGCGGTGTTATATTATAGAAAGGGTGGATTTTTTTATCACTCTTATTGGATTATGAAAGCAATCGAATGTTACTTAATTTGATTTTACTATGGAAAGTATACTGTTAGATACATTTAAAATAAAATAGTAGTTATTTTTTAGTATGCACCCGAAATAAATGTGTTTTACGAGAAATTTGCCAAGGACAAAAAAGTATTTTGTTTAATGATGCATATAAACCATCTACAACAGCGGGGGGAAAACTTTTCGGATGGAGGGCCAAATTCAGAAATTCAAAATGGCCGACGGGCCGCAAGTAGAATACCATTTTTATATGTACACTATTTGTGATTGTGAAAAAAAAACAATCTAATGACAGGAATGGTAATGTTTTACATCTTTTAACATTTTTTTAAATTCAGGTGTTAATTTTGTAGTTGAGATTTTTAAAACTGCTTGTAAATAAATGCTCATCAGTGCTGTTTGATCGTAAAGGGTTTTTATTGAAGTTCATGATTGAAAATGCTTGTTCACATATAACGATTATTATATTTATTTTCAATCGTTTTTTAAAATATAATATTGCTCGCGGGCCGCAGAAAAATATGTGGCGGGCCTCGGTTTGCCCGTGACTGATCTACAGCAATTGCTGTTGATCTGAGAATGTTATTTTTACATCAACAAGGGGCTCGCGCGAGCCCCCACCAACCCCTCTGCTCAAAGTCTTTTTTTTGGAATTCGAAAAAAAATCGAAAGATCGTACCAAAATTGTTTGATTTGATTTAGTTTGAATTTTAATTAAAACCATTGTGAAAATAGGAAGCAAGTCAAATGATATGGAATTGGGCATGATGAAAATTTTCCAGAAGAGCTCTCAACTTATTTTCATTGGTGGTGTAGAATATGAAAATAATGTTTTAAATATCTAGCATCTGATAAATAACAAAATTATTCCTGTGTTAAAATAAATAAATAAAGAGTATGTGATTTCACTATCTAATACTTATACTTCATCCTACCCCCAGCGTTTTCCTGGTGTAAGGAGAGCAGTTTTCCATAAATGAATACAGGAAATAAAAAAGGCACTTAGTACCAAAAAAGTGAGTACGCAGAAATGTTCGACGTGTCACATAGAATATCATAAATTTTATGCATACTCACTTTCATTAAATTTTATTTTGGCACTTAGCAGTGGCGCATTATCCTATAAGCGAATGAGGCGCGCGCTTGGGGCCTCCAAAGTAGCCTATATTATTTAACCCACATACTTTTTGTTGAGATTTTTCTATATTTTTATTATTTTAAATGCATTTTTTTGTCATTTTTTATGTTATCCGTAAAAAGGGGCCTCGAAATTTTATTACGCCTGGCGCCTCTCGTGTGCTTAATCCGCCACCGGTATTTAGAGCCTTTTTTATTTCTGCATTCAAATGATAGTACAAGATTTTGGTAATTTTTAAACATCCGCGGGATTTCATCACAAAATCTTTCGTTCATCTTAATTATTATAGTTTTATTTAAAACGTAATTCTTAAATTGGAACGAACGGTCATCGATAACATTGTCTAAGAAGAAAATTGCAATGCACTATTAATTATATTTAATCAGATTTTTACAGATCTTTACATTTTATAAGTCAGCCACACAGAATGTGACGTCATATATGAACGATCTCGGGAGGATCGTGCGGTTTGCTAGTTGTACTACTGATTTTTTTATATGCACATTTTTGCTTATCTTACAAACCTAATTACAAAATCTTTTTTTATTTTTTTTTCCATAATGAAAGTAGTTAATTTCCAAAGAAGAATGTAGGTATTTTCATTCGACGAGACGTGAGATTGAAAATAATTTTCCTGAATTTTCCATGTTACGCGCACGCGCTTTTCATTGAAGGCACTTTTTACTATATTGGTATTATCGCTGTCAAATTAGACGTCGCGCTTCTAATGTTGGTACCACTATTCGCGTATTCAGGGGTCAGTTTTCTGGCGAGCGCGGGATTGGGTGCATCTTCTTATTTCTTTGAATACGCTGGCGAAAATATTCTTAATTGTAAATGAGTTTCCGAAAAAAATGTGTAAATAATCTATGCATGGAACGGCCACGACGAAATGACCCCTCCGTGGTTCGCGGAAAACCGGGGGAAAGGTTTTAATATATTTAAGTGATTTAGTTATTGTTTTTTCAGTGACATGTGTTGCATGGAAATGTGAATAATTCGCCTAAAATAATCGACACTCAGTGTAACGAAACCGAATCAGAATAAAATGTAGTTGATATCAGTTAAAATACGTTATTTTTTTCATTAAAATGTTGACTGCGAGTAATTTTTATAAATGCATATTTTATAGAACGAGAACTGTTTACACCCTCCTCGTTCTACAAAAATGTTCCTCAGGTGGTTTGTTCAATGGGTGATGCCATAATTGATGTAAGTTTTAAAGCATTTACTATATATTTTTTAAGTTTACATACGAAAAACGGAATAAAAAAACCTAAATTCGAATCCAATTCGACATCCAGTGTTCTTAAAATATTAATTAAACATGCGCAGCATTAACGTTTATAAATATATATATATTTAAATATTCAACATTTTTATAATTAAAAAAAGTCAATTTTCATTTATTAATAATAAATAAATAAATTCGTAAGGCAACATATAGTGCACTAGGGTTATTTGAAATTGAAATGTTACATTTTTTTTATTTACATCATTAAATTGCTGACGAAAAGCTGAACGAAATCTTTGTATGTCTCAAAGTCTTGAGTTGTCATATATTGAAATAACACCTCACTATTTGAAAAATTGAGAAAATGATTGTTGTCCATTTAACACATTCCTTAAAAATTAACAATATGAACGGTGTGTTCTGCCCATCGCATTTTATATTTCCTATCGTTAGTCATTACATCTGCGACAATAGTTTATACTCTTATCTATCGGATTAATCACCTCTTTATACACCGTTCGTATGTTATAAAATCATTGAAATTTAATCAATAGTCGAAATTTGTCTTCTAATTCTCTGACTCCTAGCTCTAAGCTCTGATGCGGAGCATAAGTCAAGGTATTTTATACGTTCCGCTGTAACAGTCCGACCCTAATCTAATAAGATTTCTGAAGCATGCAGATCGTTGGATGATGATTCGGGGACGAACTCGAAAGTGTTATTATTGTCGAGACAAATTATAATGCAATGTTTCACTCTCAGGTGGAATCCTCAAGACGTGCCGAAACCACAGCATGAGCCTCTTTATTCAAAATATATTTATTAGTACACAAATTATTACCCTGCGAAATTTATTCTTTCCATAGATTAAAAAATATGTGAAACTCACGCATTTTAGTAATATGCTACGATTCGCATTCGTAAAATGATACTGACATAACACAGGCATTGTGGAAACGGCGTATCGTCCTTATGTAATAAGGATATCTGTATGCTGCTATACGTTGGTTAATTTTATAAGTATATACATATAATATTTTTGAAATGAGTTTTTCGAACACCATATATTTTTACTGTATCCAGTATGCGTTTGCATATACATATAGTGTATTAATGTTGAAATATTACGCCAAGTTGAGATATGATTGGCATACCAAGTCGGTCTTGTTTGAGGGCGAACTGTCGCAAAATATAGAAAATTATCTTTTGTATAAAACGAGATGTCAATTTATTTATATTTTTGATTTCACATAGATGTAAAGTTAATTTATTATTTTTATGACAGATCATTCATGGAGTGACTATACATGAAGACAGTTTTGATTAGTTATCAACTTTGATAAGCGTTAGATGAAAATATTGGTGAAAGATTAAAATTGAGATTTTATTCATTAATACCAGACAAGGGCTACATTTAGAATTTTAAATGAAAGACATGCGGCAAGAAAGTTTCTTTTCATAAACTTACATTATTTATTAAGTATAACGTGCAATGAATTAAGGATTCAAAAAATATATAAATTAACCAAAAATTTGACGAATTAAATGGGTCGCACAAAAATACGCTACAGGCCCAGGTCTGATTTTAATCAAGCGCTGGGGAAATAAATTCATAAGAAAATTATTTCATCAAAACAGGGACAATAATTTGAAGAGACAATCAAGACAAGCAATAAAATAAATTATATATAAATTTTATTTTCATTCGCTACTTGATTATATACGTGGGGTTTTATGGGAGACTGGACATAAATCGCATTCATCTCTAGAAATGTCTGACACGTCTTATATGTTAGGACCTAACGAAGCCTTTTACTTGTTTTTACTGTCAAGCAATGTTGAATTTCTTGCTATTAGTAAATCCGTTGTCGCCTTCTGTGTTTCTGTTGTAAAAATATTATATTATTGTTTTTTTTTTAGTTGACCATGTAGAGGCTGGAGAGGGTCGTGCGAGCCTCTTGTTAATTTAAGAGAAAACAATATTCTCAGATCAAATTAGTAATATATATTATCTACGACAGCTTCAGTATACACAGTAGTATATTTTTAGCCATTTAGATTGATAAGTTTACGGTAAATTACATATTGTTACATATTATAAGTGTATTAAGTAACAATCGATTGCTTATTTAAGTCACTCATATAATTGCATTGGAGTGATAAAAAAATTTGCTTAATTGAATTGCTTTGAGATTAAGCGAGCCTCTTTTTAGCGTATTGGCAGACCACCATTGTGACCATGGTATTTCATAATCGTGTAGAAGAAGAGTTGAGTGCATATATATACATATATTGTTTTCATTATATCTAATACAGGCTTATAAAAATACATCATTTCATTTGAATAGTAACATTATGAAAATCCTTCACCATTTTAGATTGTTGTCTGAATGCGTTAGTCACACAAACGTATATTATTTATGGCATGTGCTGAATCCTTTTTATTTGGTATGCGAATCGACATTTCACCTCAGCTTGTTCAGATATTTATAGAAGAGCTGTTTAGATTGAAACATTCATCTATGTCGGCTTGCTACTGCATGTCTACGTAACATTATAATAATATCTCTGTATCTCATTCAGGCTGAAACAACAAAGCTTCTCCGGAATCTTACTTCTCCGATATTGACCAGACAATAATATTACAATACGGATAATTTGGTAACACTGATAAATTCTTTCTTTTAATTAAGGTGGTTAACCAACGTTACCTCTAATTTTTCTATTGCGTGTGCTGACCACCAACTTCTGTGAGCAGTAAATTTGTAGTAAAATAAAAAATGTGCGCAAATATGTAAGAATATACTCACCGATTCTAGATGTGGATTATTTAGTTATGTTAGTTGAGGAAACTGATTAATAAAAGTTGAATATATATATTTTTTTAAATTACCGATGTAAGATGAAGATAAATCATATATTTACACTTGTAATATTTTCTTTTATCCATGTCCGCTCCCAATGTAGAACAAAAGGCCTTCTAATGGACGTATACCAACATAAGTTTTTCTACGTGAACTGTTTGTTACGCAGTCGCTCAACCTCTATTTTTCGAATCATATATAAGCATAATTAAATAACAACGAATAAATACAAACATCAACATATAATAAAATTTACTACTATTTATTATTATTAGAGTATAAAAAAAATAATTTTATACTCTATTTATGTGCCCCCTAATGTTTTGCGCCCTAGGCGGTTGCCTGTTTCGCCTGTACGGTGGCGCCAGCTCTGTGAATAAGAATGTATGTATATGGTTAAGAATTCAGTTTCACAACGCGACCTAATATTAAATTTCTAGCTAAAGATATATATAATACAATAACTATATTAAAAATTGCATTGCTTTTAGATCAGAAGTAAATTTTAGACTTAAGAAGAGTTTAGAAGACTCGCCTAGTAAATTTTTCACCTCATTTTTAGCAACGTCTCTATGGTACGTAACATATTTTGCATATGTGTATGGAATAGAATCTCTTTAGTTATAGCCCCGCATGAGTTCAATAAATTGGAGGAGAATTTATTTCGAGACTTTTCAGTTACTGGTAGGTAGGGCTTCCAATTAACCGGACTTTCCAACTAACCGGTTTTCGGTTTATTTCTGGCAATAAAACCGGTTAACCGGTTTAAACCGAAATATAACGTATTTTGATTAGGTAGGTATGCAAAAAATTTTTTTTTTTGGATTTTTTAAAAATATTTGTCATAAATGCTCCAATTATAATGAAAAATCGATATTTATCTTATAGATGGAACACAGAAGGCATTTTATATATATACAACAATGACAATCAAATCTGGAAAAATATTTTATGATAAAATATGTCAAATAAAAAAATAGAACTTGATAATAAAACTCATCAAAAGAAAGATCTTTTAATAAATGCATTTATTTTTTTAAGCATATCGACTAGATAGGACATCCAATGCTTAGACAAAAATATAGTATATAGTAATATTATATTCAAAAAATCATAGTTCACAGTGTGTTTGTTTATCTATTGCTCAAGAAAATAATTCGTAAAAAAAGAATGCATCGAAAATGTTATATTTCACAAAACTACAAATTTGAATTCAAAAATTGTATCAATCAAAAATAGGCACCAAGCAAAGCTGTATTTGAATATATTTTTTATATTGTTCTAGTTAAGATAGATATTGTGCTATTTACCTGAAAAATATCAATGACTTCTTAATTTCCTATAACCTCATAATCGCTGCGTATAAGCAATTTGTATATTACTGAGAAACTATCAATAATCTCATATTGTTTTATTAAAAAGAAACATTTTTTCCGCATTAAAAAATACTTAAGTAAATGTATTTGGATTAAACTCTACTGGGTCATAAAACATCTAATAGGTTTGTCCGTTCTATTGTTGATTATTTAACTTACTTCCTCGACCTTGTGAGACTGTAAAATTCTAGCCACATCTGGTATTAATTTAATGACAACTGAGAAAGGATGAGTACCTACTTAGGTTATAAAAATACTACTGCATCTTTTGTGAACGTTTTGCAAACGGAAACGTTTGAAATTGACAAAAAGAAACCATATAATTGAACAATACAGTAAAAGTGACATGGGACAAAGTTCTTGGAATAATTTTGACCCCCCGTTAGGTAAAACTTTACAATTAACTCTTGGGTATTAGTTTTCACATATTGCATTATGATGCAGAATAAAAGGTTCGTACAATAATTTAAAATATCATATTTAAAGCAGCGATTTTTTGCATTGTTGATTTAAAGACAAAATCAAGTAAACTTTAAAATGGTACATAGTTATATATATTATCCTTATTAATATTTTTTTCAATATTTATATGATTTGTCAAATTTACAATAAAGGTTATTGAGTGACGTGCATGTAAGAATCATTACGTCTTTTGATAAATAATTGTCAATAATTACGAAAAAAATATTAAACTATTTGAAAAAGTCATTTCTGTTCACAACATGGACAACTTTGAGACATAATTAGATTTTTTTATACAATTCATATGCATGTTTCTTGTGTTATGTAAATGGTTTCCGCTTCTACGCAGTAAATTCATTGTAAAAGATTTTTCTTTTTGAAAAATAAAATGAAAAATAAGAAAAGAGTATTATTGATAAAACGCGGTTAACCGCGTGAAATAAACCGGTTAACCGGTTTCGGTTTAAACCGGTTTGGAAGCCCTACTGGTAGGTACTAGAGGCGTGTGATTTAACGACTCGAACGCCAAAGTCTAGCCAGTGCGTCAAACGCTTACTGACTCCACACACCAACGACACGCCGGTGCGTCAAGATGTTTTCTTGTAGGAAATAAATACGTTTTCAATATCTAAAAAATATTGTGCTAGTAACTATTAATGAACCCAATAATTAATAAATAATGCAAATTATATTACTTTATACATATTATTTTTAATAAATTTAACAGATGTTGCAAGAGCTATCTACCGATCTTTGTATACAGCATACGCGTTTTTTTTTTCATCGACAAGTTATTTTTCACAATGATTTGTAAATAAAACAAAAACTATAATTTATAGGTGAATTCTATAAACAGCTTCGGGTATATCAAATGGATCAATATATTATAATTTTCAAAATCTTACAATAATACATATATACATTGTGATAACAATCAATAGTTAAAGACGAGTTTCCATTTGGTGTACACAATATTGACTAAAAATAAATGTTTATTATGTGTCGAGTCACATCATTATTTATACAATTTCGAATGGTTCTAGGAATAGGTCGAATATTTCGCGCTGGCAGGTAAATGGTTAAAGAATTGTAACCCGCGGACACAAAAATGATGTCCCTAAAACGTTTACGAACAATACTTCTCACGTAAATCTTACAATTTTAAATTGTTTTTATCCTTTACTTGTTACGTGGAATTATTTTATGGACGTCTGTAGACATTATTGTTAAGCTAAAAATACTACAGTCACGCAAAATTAATAACGAATGGCAGAGCTTTCAACCGATAAATAAAGCTTTTTATATATCCGATACTATTCGCATAATACAGTGCTCGGTAGCGTGAAATGGACCTGTCTCACGTCATACTATTATGTTATATGTAGTTTGAAAACGGTTATCAGTCGACTAAAAGAGGCTTTGAAGTCAAATATAAAAATACGTTTTATTGATAGTCGAAATTTTATTACAAGTTTTTTTTTATGTAAGGTAGACAAATTTAGAATACAAAGTAAAATATATGACAGTATGTAAAAGAACAGGCTCAAATCGATCATAGCATAAAGCCCGTTTTCATAAACTACACAAGATTTTTGTTTTGGAGACACTTTTTTTTATTTTTAAGCATTGAAAGTTTTTACTGTACTGCGGTTGAAACAGTGCTACAGAGGAAAGTATACGCTGTTTACCCTTTGGTTCTATAATAAAAAGAAATCAGTTTCATTGATTTCCAAAAAGTATAAAAACAATTTCAATCTTTATCCTTAATTTTCCGAACATATAATAAATAAATTAGCACTATAGAGTTTGTATTTTTCAATATTGAATGCCTCAAAAAAGCAATTTTTGAGTTACCTGTTTGTCCGTTTCGTGGTGTGGTGGTTTATGATTTACTAATAAACATTTTTCATTTAACCCTTTGAGTAGTCAGTAATGAATTATTTTTTACTAAATTATGTTTTTTCGTATATTTTGATTAATAGTACAATTGCTTCACGCAAAAATATAAAAAAAAACATTTTTTTTGGGTCCGGATCAATCAGAAGAAGTTTGTATTTTATTTTGAATTTTATAACGCATAGTTACAGGTGTATAGTAACCTAATTTATTGTTACTCAAAAATAGTTTTCTTCTTAGAATTCTTAGATCTTTTATCTGTGAGCTGTGGCGCCCCACTGATGTCGGTTCCAGGAAAGGAATCGTCCCGAAATGGACCTTTACGATTAATATTATATGACAACCATTTTTTTTTTTTACAAATAATTTAACCTTTTGGCTGCCATAGAAAAAAGCACGTCTGTACCTAGCACGCCGGCTATAATTTGCAATTATCGATTTAATTATTTATTGACGAGATAACTCGTCTATGGCGTGTTGAGCACGAAAAATTTCACGAGATATCTCGTCTGTGGCACCCATCTAATTAAACAAATCTTTTGTTCATTTAAAAAAAATAATAATAAATATTTGACTGCCAAAAATCACTGATAAATATGTGTAGAATTCATATCTGAAGAAATAACAATAATTCAATTACAAATCCGAGAAATGGCAATAGATAATAGATGACAAAATACTTTGCCTTACCGGTACGGGGATACTGCTCAAAGGGCAACGGTGTCTATAGTTTATAAGGAATACATTTAACAATAATTACTTTTAGATATCGATTCAAATTGCTTGAGAACCTATGTGCTATATACATCCCTTAGTAAAAATAGGTTGCGTTTCAATATAATTCAATTTTGTGTCGTGTTCTTTAAAATTCATTACGTATACATGTGGCGTAAGCAGAAAAGCTTTGTTCCTCATTTTAATTTGAAGTCTTCCAAATTGTGCTTACATATTATTAATTATGAATGTCGCATTATTGTAACAACCCAACCACATGTCAATATCATCCCTATTAAGGACTGCACGCCCGATTTTGGGTACACCGAAATAAATTTTAATAAACCTATATCTCAATTAACCGAATTTAAACCAAATGTCTTTTTATGTCTATTGTTTGTACTTAACAATTCAAGAAGCTAATTTATACAATAATTGGAAAATTATTATTAACTCTAAGTTACTTATTCTTACTTTTAGTCCAGTGATGCACAACCTTTACCTTCTAGCGGGCCGCATAAAAGAAATTATCATGGGTTCGGGCCGCAAAGAAAAAAATTATTCGAAGTACGCTCAATCCTTTTTTTTATACAGAACATATATACGTTCCATGTAAAACAGTCTTAAAACCGTGTAAAAAAGATTAAGTGAATTTAGATAAATGAGTAATAGGTTCCATTTCATTATTTTGACCGTGTTATTTCGAAAATAAATAAGCCATGCAAAAAAAGGATCATGAGTACTTGTTTATTAAAAATCGTTTCATTGTGAAATATTTATGTTTCATTTACATTCTTGTTCTTGGTCTTAATTTTTAACTATTTTTTTTTAATTTGACATAATATTTGTAAGCCTGTTTGAACTGATTTATTCTCCTTCATTGAAGAAAAAGCTTGCTTACTTTATTAAATAAATGTTTTATGTGAAAAAATATGTTTGAGAAAAAGATTTAAGAGCCGCCACAAAATTCAAAAAGGGCCGCATTTGGCCCGCGGGCCGCGGTTTGTGCATCACTGTTTTAGTCAGGTCTATTACTCTAAGTTTAGATCAATTTTTAAATTTTACTGCATCACTGCCAATTGCGGAAGATGTTTTCAAAAGTCATACTGCCGTTATGTTCAAGTTTGAATTTATATGTATAGTATAATGTACTGAAACTGATTTTTTTTTCAAAGCATCAGGGGGGCGACTAAGAATGGCTACGCAGTCGACGTCTTGGACACCGATGTTTTAGAATAAAGCCTCTAGCATCGATATTTTAAGATACATATATATATAATAAAAATATCAAAATATAAATCTATTAATGCCGATGTGACACAAACAAGAGTTTGAAATTAATAAACTGGGATAGCTGACTACTGCCCTTAACACCCCTACGGTGCTAAAATATACTTCCGTTATGCTGCTGGCCTTTAAGAACCAACTGAAGAACATGTTTTTTTTTTTAAATATACGTCCTGGATTTTTACCGTCTATCAAAGGGCGGTAAGCAGGGCTTCGAACCGGAACTGAACCGAAAACCAAAAACCGTTTTATTTTCCGTAACGAAAACCGGAACCGAACCGAAAAAATATATCGTTTTTTAGGTTCAGCGCGTATTTTGGGCAAATCGGTAAATTCTTGGGTTTTTGGATTCCAGCTGAACCGAAAACCGTTATTTTTGCCGGAACGAAAAAAATAGCGGTTCGAAGCCCTGGCGTTAAGTGTTAAAACATGTTTTTTCACTTGGTTCCTAAAGGGCTAGCAACATATCGGAAGTATTTTTGACGCCGTATGAGTAGTGTTAAGATACCATTTTCAATAATTGCCCATACAAACAAATGATTTTTTTGGCAAATTAGTATATAATAAACGCATCACGTTTTTCACCTGGTTCCTAAAGGGCCGGCAGTATATCGGAAGTATTTTTTAGCACCGTAGGGGAAGTGTTAAGGGCAATCAACTATGCCAGTTTATTAATTTCAAACTTTTACTTGTGTCATTATTAATAATTGCCCATACAAACAAATGCTTTTTTTGGCAAATTGGTATATAAGAAATGTATCAACTGGGTTATTCCAGACAGAAGATTTGCATACCTAACTTAATTTTGTCAGTTTTGTAACTTACCAACTTCCGCCAGAATGTTGACGATAGATATACATATATGTACATAAACACAAATATGTAGAGCGTTTAAAAATTCTGGGACATGCACGCGTCAGAGTCGAAAAAACCTTCTGGGACTTCGCGTTGATTGTCATATTGATTTTCACTTTGTAAGCACTGTGCGCCCGAAAGCTAGGTTCTAGCAACATGGGTGCGGGGGATTATAAAAATAGTTTTCGCGACTTCTTTTTTATTGGATGCCTCGAATACCTTTCAACGGCTGTTCAGAGTAAGCTTACCGTTTTTATAATCAAGATAAGGGCGTGGAATACGTCACGTAATTTGCGCTGCATGTTTTATGGGTGAATATCAATATAATTATCCTTGCATAGACAGAACATTACGTAAACTAACTACCTTTTTATTTGTTTGTTTACGAATCACGTAATCGGGTGCGATTGTATCTTTTTATCTATGGTAAATTTAAATGATGTTTTTTTTTCTAACGGAACATATAACAAATTGATTATCTTTTATATGCAAATTTGTTATATTATATATTATTTTATTTTTAATTATGCAGCCATTTACACACAATAACTGTCCAAAATAAAGGAACTTTTTGATAATAGAAATATAAATCAAATATTTTAAAACTTCCCCATGGTGCTAAAAAAATACTTCCGATATGTTGCTGGCCGTTAAAGAACCAAATGAAAAAAACATGTTTTAACACTAACTGCACCCATTGATGGACGGTAAAACCCAGGACGTACATTATAAAAACATGTTTTTCACTTGGTTCGAACTTCTGGCCAGAAATACATCGGAAGTATTTTTAGCATCGTAAGGGAAGTGTTAAGCGAATCGGATTCCAATTCAGACATTTAAAAAAATGTTTTTTCAATCGATTAATGAGTTTGTCTTCAAATGAATGGATATCTGTCATATCGACATCTCCCACCGAATATATTCTAACAAGGCGCAGAAGGAACGATTAGCTTCCTAATAATTCTTTTATAGCCCCGTTGTTTTTTTCTCTACGAAGTTGAGCGATTTTCAAACAACTAGTCCTCGTTATAAAACTTATCTTGAGATGATTTATATGTTCCGTATTGGAAGCACATATGGTTAAAACAAATGCTGTCGAACCTGATTAAATTACTAAAATAAATTAAATATGTAATTTTAAAATAGTAAAAATGCCGCAGATAAACCAAGTTAATTATTTTAAATCTACTATGAAAGGTATCAATCTCACTGCGAACCTACCTTTTGAAAAAAAGTCAGCTATTTAGTGAAATGAAAATGTTCCTCAAACATTTTAAGTTTAATTGGAAAACTCTCCTTTTAGCACAAACTTCGAAAAGAATCTTTCCAGAATAAAGCGATTGGGCGAAAGCTTACATTATATCCGATATACCTAATTATCATATTTTGCTTGGGTATTATGAATTTAAAATGTAATTTATTCTGAATTTATTATCTCTAAGAGTATTTTTAAATCGATGAATTTAATGGTCTGCTATAAATAATAAAAAAATACGGATTTGAATATTAAAATATTATTACGTGAACGTTAAACGGTATTTTAAATTGACATTTAGTAACACTATATATTAATAGTAGTATTTTAAACGCGATGACGTTGTGTAGTGTTTGTAAACTCTCTCGAAGCCATTTTCCAAAAACGCGCCATTTCAAAATAAAAAAATTAAAATTATACTGTTGTAATATTATCTATTTTTTACAATGTATTTCTTAAAATAAGAGCCAAATTACATTACTTTATTTGAATTGAGTTTTATCAAATAAATGCTAATTCAATCATCACATTTCTTAAGGAAAAATTTATATGTAAATAAAAAACAATTCACAAAATTCATTCCAAGTTTTTAGCCAATATATCAATTGGTCGGTTCCGTATCGTAGTGGTAAACGTCGTTGGCTTTCGTGACCTCATGGGTTCGAATCACAACACAATCAATATTTTTTCAATCTATACCTGTCCTAGCTCTATCCTTCACTTATAAAAGGTGAGATTGAGCAACTGAAAAATAAACAGTTAAAGTAGAAACACTTCTGTTGAGATTACTTCCATCACGAGGTCGTGTGCTCCACATAAAAAATATTTTATTTGTTAAGATTTTTGATCCATATAACAGAACGGATGAGGAAAGAATTACAAACTTGGTCGATGATTAAAATTAAGTAATTCAAAATATCTTTTTTTTACGGATTTTAAGATGTATAAAAAAATGATTTATCATACAAGTGCGAAAAACCTCCATTCTAGCGTATATGGTCAAAAATGAACGTACAGTAATTTCGATTTAGTGCGCCGAAACGTGATCAAAAATTTGGCAAACGTGGGCCAACATATGGTTAGTTTACGTCAATTTTAAACATAAATATTTCATGTTTATTCAGCCAAAAAGTCGTAACTGACATTTTGGCGAAGATAACTATTTGGAGGGTAAGTTTCTTTACAATGTTCTTTTACATTATATTTATTTGATAAATAGAAAGTTCGTCTAAATTATGTTTTTTTATAATCATAAAAAATGTCTTTGAAAGACTTCATTTTTAATATTGTTTCAAATAAATGACGTGTATTAAAGATTTAAAGTTCTGCCACATTTTTAACTTGCTTAAAAGTTTTAATTTCACTAATATTTAATTCTGTAGTAGATTTCGGCATCACGCCATTGTCAAAGCTAACTTTTGGTTAATGCTGGAAATAGATTTTATATGTGGACGATTAATATAAACATTTGATAAAGAAGTTTTTACTTTGTTAAAAGTTTTAATTTCATTCATTAAATTCTTTAGTTGATAGCTATTTTGGCATCACGTCATTGTCAAAACTAACTTATGGCTAATGTTGGAAATTATTTTTATACGTGGACGATACTATAAACATTTAATGAAGAAGTTTTTCTATGACAACTGATTATTCTTCATTCGCTGGACCATTTTTTTTTACAGATTCCCGGAATTTCCGGATTCACTGTAACATGTAAAAAAATCACATTTTAAATTTTAATATTTCTCCACCATATTAAATGATTTTAGATTTCGACTGAAGGTGCTTGTTGGGGTTTCATATTAAATTTGAATCGTTAAAAGTTTGTATTCACACAAGTTTTTTCATTAGAGAATTCAAATTTACCATATTTTACAGTAAGATAATTCAGTAAAGTGTACCTCAGTTTGTTTATGTTCTTTATTTTATAAAATACTCACAAAATAAATAGTTGAAGAGTTGTCTTAAAACCGTCAACAAGTTCAACATCAAATAAGATTGTTTTCAATTTTAATTTTAGATCGTTGGATGCAGGTGTTCGTGATATCGCTGCAGAATGGAAAGACGCGAGACTTTTTTTAGCTCTTCCCAGAATTCCCAATTTCAAAAATTCAGGAATTTGCAGATTTCTCCAAAATGAAAATTCCCGAGAGCCTTTTTTTAGCTCTTATCGGAATTTGAAAATATTTTTTCCCTGCCCGATTTTTAAAACCTGGGAGTTTGTGGATATTTACCCGTGGCTCCCCTGAAATTATTATTTTTTCTCTGTGGCCCCCTTGGAACATGCTGTGGCCGCCTGGCCTCCGGTTGACAAACCGTGACTTGGGTAACCCTTATTATAAACGAAATGAAAATCGTAGAGTAAGTAAAAAGCGTTTTTTTTTCATTTGTCCTATCCAAATTGTATCTTACGTCCTTTTGGCCGTACAACTTGGAATATATTATACGATGTTCGCAAAACTTTGTTTATAATATATTGTGAATGTAACAGCGGTTTCTCGACGCATGACTAGCATATGTATGGTTGAATGAAATACTTTGTAGCGTAACGTTTTCAAATACCTATAGTATGTTTTTTTTTTATTAAATTAAATTAAATAATCGAAACATTTTTTATCTTTTTCTCTTGGTGTCGTCTTTATCGTAGGTGGTTACCAAAATGCATTAATTGTATATCAATTGTATTTAAAATTATTCATTACACTTTTAAAACGTTAATAAAAGTAATACCACACATTATTAAAACGAAGGCTTAATTAGCCACAGGATAATGAATTCTTGGCTTAAGAAGGTAAACAAAAAACCGCACCACTTAACAGACATAATATGTATAATCTCACAAATTTTATTTCACTTTCAAATCTTTCCAATTGCCGTAATAATTTAAGCGATATAAATAATTCAGAAATATCGTGGCTATAATTTATTTAGAATCATGACTGCTGCTAACGCATTATTGAAATCTGGGCTATTATTCTGGGAATCCATAAATAAGCAGGCTTGCCACATTTTGGTTTTGTACAGTGACATACCAAAGGGTGCTAACGAATAATGATATTTGTAAAATTATTGTCTATTACGGTGGTATTATAACTTGGCCGCTAGACGAAGTCGGAACTAAAACAGTTGATCGATTTGATGGATCATATTTTTAGTAGGCATGCTTATTACACGAAAAAAATCTGAATCTCTACGTATGTACAGTTAATATATAACTACAAAAAATTACTTAACATGCTAGGAATACCAAGTCTAAAATAATTGATAATGAAATCAAGTTTAAAAAAAGCACACCAAAACCGAGCTTAACTCAAAACACGTATGTTTGCGGTTAGAACCATGTGATGCCTAAGCCCACGTACTGAAAAAAGGAAATATTCTCCATTTTGATTATTAAATTTTTAATCACTGTTTGTTGATTGATCGAATAAATAAATAATTTTCTAAGCATTGTTATTTCATTTGTTGTACAATATATATGACACGAGGTTCGTTCTTTGAGAAGAATTTATTGAATGATAATTTAATAAGCAGAAATCATTTTTTTCTGCCTCAAAAAACTGATAAAATCTGGTAGACCTTTTCGCTGTTTACAACTTCAATTGACCATTCATGGCCAACTTCAAAATATTATTACTTAATAATAACACGAAAGAAAAATTGTTATTAAATATTATTTGTCAATTTGTATTATAATTATTCTACTTTTTGATATGGCATCTTTTAAAAAAAAAAAAAAAATTTACACCGCGGAATTATATGATTACCGGTAGTCCAAGCACGTTTCACAACATGCTACACATATTGTGGGATATTTTTTTTATTTTAATTTAATTTTCAAAATAAATTTCCCCAAAATAAAAACGGCGACACTATGATTGAATCTGACTACTGACTAGTAGCGAGTTTTCGCCACCGCTGTATATTATACTAATTAATTACCAAAATAACAGCCCACCTTTGCCCCCCTTAGACACAAACTCATGAACCGCCACACGCTTCCTTTCACATCTTCGAAATTTGTACACGCTGCGCCGTTTGATTTCACTCTGCGTTCTCAATAAATTACACCGCCACTGCATAAATTTGCCGCGAGATTACGTTCACGAGAGGCGCGAGTACATTTTCCCGCAGGTATTGATTTGTCAGGTTGGCAATATCAATCCCTGAGAATTACTGCCAACTGTAATATATTTATCGTATGTTTACAATAGACACAACATATAATAATTAATCACATTATTGTTCTATCATACACTTTATTTAAAATACACACGCGTCCCAGAAAGAATTTTTTGCTCTAATTTTTGTTTCCGCGTGTGCTTGAAATAGGCTGGTTTATACTTTGTTTTATTTCATAATTTCAAGTATCATTACTTTTACATTTTTTTATTTGAGTCGTAGCGCGAATGATTTGTTAAACACTAGTCATGTTCTATACCAGGGGTGGGGAACCGTTTCATTTCTAAAAGCCACATTCATTTATCTGATTCAACATAAGGCCGCAGTAAATAAAACGTTGACACTTCCCCCTCCCCTTTTTTAGACTGTCGAACATATAATGGGTTGATTACCCTCTTTTTACAAACGCTTGCGTATAATTTTTGATCAAAGTAAATTTTTGATGAAGTCAAAAGGCCGCATCAGAGTAGCCAAGAGGCCGCAGGTTCTCCTCCACTGTCCCTTGACTAGACCCTATCTTTCTATTCTTACTCTCTTCGAAAATGAGAAGTTGAGTAACTGAGTAAGAAGTAGTTCTCGCTAAAAAACTTCTGTTGAGATACCTCAATTATTGGGAGGCCTTATGCTCCAAATTAGGAGCGGGCATGGATTTAAAAAAATCTAATTGTTCCATGTTAAATAAGTGTTATTTATTAAAAACATTACTTGTTACATTTCGAATTTTCCTAACCGCTATTAGATTCGAGTACCCATTGGTCGATGTACTCCAATAAAGTGCTAACTGATGTAAATGTCGTGCTGTGACTAAAACGATTCCCAATTTCTTCTTCTTCTCTTGCATCCTTATTTTATTTCTTTCCTGGTTGAGTGAGATTAGAAATAATAAAAGCATAACTAACAATATGTACGTTAAAAACCAGGATCACATGAACAGCAAGTGTGAAAGGACCATAATATTTAGACGATAAATCGAGGAAATCGATTAATGCGGGATTATTTAACATTGTTCTTATGGGTGTTTGGCCGGGACTATAACAAATGAACGATCCGTGCGAGAACGGTAGATCGGTGTTCCACTGTAATAGGAACATAATTCAAGATATTGCCTTAAGGGGATATTCTAGTGTAGAGGCACGAATTTTGGGTGTTTTTTCGAGCTCTGTAAAAAATAAACAAAGAAAATTTGAAAATTTTGTCCATTTCTTTTTACCATTCATGTATTTCTATTTTAAAAATATATAAAAAAATAAATAAATTCAAAACTCGAAAAGTTATCGGATGGTAAATGGAGGGGTCCAAAAAAAAGGTGGTGTCCTGACGTACACGAATCCAACCTTTCTGGTCATCTGAGTTATTTTTTAACGGATTTTTAATTAATAAAAATGTCGCTATAGCCCCTACCTCGAAGAAATTTAAAAATAAAAAAATCAGAAAATGGCAGCCGTTTGAAAAAAAAATGAATTTTTACGTTTTTTTTAAGTTTCAAATTTTTTAAAAATAGTAAAAATTAAAATTTTGACTTAAATCTGCTACGGGCTATAGAGAGATGTATATAAAAGGTTCACACAAAATTTCAAATAAATCGGTTTGGTAGAATTTGAGATATTATGTACGTCAGCTTGAAAAAAGTAGTTTCGAGAAAAACGCGTATAAAGTTTCGATCTGTTCCGGTCGGACCAGCTTAGTTGCTGCGTCACCAAAATTGCTGTAACTCGGTAAATAATTAAAATTTTGAAAAATCCTTTTGAGGACATACTATCAAATAATCGATTTTTTTAATTTTTTACACTAGAATGTTTTTACACATGTTTGATGTAATTTCAATGTCTAATTTGAATCGTTTAAATTTTGTACATCCAAGTGTACAGATAAACTTGAACTATCATTTAGTGACAAAACTAAATGATTATGTACCAAATTTTAACGACTCAAATTCTAAATGTCATACATAATATACAACTAAGAGTTACCCAACTGAACCGATCATAATATAAAAAAATCACTGTCATGATTGGCTTGCTGTATCAAAAATCTGTAAGGCAACATTAAGGTCAAGTATTTCCGGAAAAGCTCTTTAAAATCGTGTACGAAGGACAAAATGTTGTATTTTTTAGCGTGTCTCAGTCTTTTTACTTTTGATGTGGAAGAAGCGTATAAAAAAAAATTATATTTGATTTTTTTTACATAGAAAACTTAAAACGATAACCGTAACGTGACGATGTACATTAAAGAAATGTACTTAAGTCGTTATTCATGTTTGTTTTCAATTTTAGTCTATTAAATAAGTTTGGATACACTTTGTAATGTCGAACAACTAAGGCAATCATATTGTCATGAATAAAAATAGAAAAAAACAGGAAATCCTAATGCTGTAATATAACTATTAATAGTATCGTGTAGCCAATAGGTCGTTATTGAGAAAATTTCATATCGTAAAATGTACTGTTTTATTAAGTGAAGGTTTTATTAAATTGAAACGAAAAATACCGTGTTTACAGTTGTAATTTGGAAAAATTTAAGCAGAATAATATCTCCCACTTAAAAATTTGCAGTTTAACTTAAAAATTAGGTTCATCGTCTGTAAAAAATTACTAATGGAGTAAGAAATATTTCATATTCAATATGTTATCATACATTATAAAGCCGTAATGGTTCAGGTTAAGTGAAATATGTAATATAAACCATTGTATATATTATGTTTTTGTTTGTAAAATGTCTCGCTCTCAAAATGTGAATTAAACGCGTCTTATGAAAATGAAGTGATAATTATCACGTGGAAAGCTTAGAAATCAAATGATATTAATTATTTCTTTAATTTAAAATTTATTTCATTTTCTCTTCAAGTAAAACTGAAACGGCTTTGCTTTATTTTATTTTAGATAAAATATCTGAAAAGTTTTTGCTCAAGTGTATTTTTTTTAATATGTAATACGCATATTTATTTATATACAACACAATAGTTAAAAGTATGATTTAAATCTCTGGTTTTGTAATTTAATACTGATCTAAAAGCAAGCTTTCATATCGTCAGACGTTGGTACGTAACTAAGATTCTTTGATATTAATACTTTGTCTGGAATGGCTCAGTTAGTGCATTCATTGATGATAGCATTTATTTCTATAAGCGATTATTATTAATGGTGGTTTAAAGGCACGAATTTGTCCCCTGTCTGTCTAATGATTTAAACGTCTTATTTGTGTCAGATCGGCAATAACACATCCGTATTATAATTACACATCGACTGTGGACTCACAGTTTTTTAAAACAGATTTTTCTCGAAAATCAAAATATATATAACTATCAACACGTTCTATCAAAAAGATGTAAACTGAAAATGCTGAATTGGTATCTAAATTTAGCTTTTAAGTTTGAAAAAAGAAGGGCTTGTGGAAATTGCGATCAGGAAGAAAGACTTAAACAATGATTTATTTTGAAAACAATAATAAATTTATATTAAATAATGTCAATTAAAACCCAGTTTATCAGTTTCCATGCTCTTTCAGATAGTGTGTTTTTCATAATTTGCCGTTGTTCCAAAATCATTGAAACACATTTTTGTGTCTCCTGTAAAATTTGTTTTGTGTGGGTTACGTCTTTTTTCCTTTCCAAAGTCGATATGTGACATAAAATATCAATGCTAAAGACTTTATCCTTTATCCTAAAAGGTGTACATTTTAATTTTCTGTTTACTCAGAACTATCTATCAATCTGTTACGTATCAACTTCGGTCAGAACAGTGACGGAATATAGATAAGGGAAGCCTGTCCGTATTAGTTGTACTATTAAAAATAATTTGGTCGGCCGAGGAGTTTCATAGCACGATAAAAGCGATGAAAATACTGTTTCCTGTATCGATACTACGTGGGCACATCACTGCGGAGGCGATCGACAGAACAAAAGGCGTAATGTTGACGCAAGTGGAGCACAGTCGGGAAGCAAGTGGGGCAACGGCGCTGCGGACGGACGCCGAGTTTCCCCACTTCCGTCAGTGAGTGCAGTTTGCAATCACCCGCAGATTACGTATCCCCAGTGAATGAGATTCTCGTAGTATATGCGACACGGAGAATATTCGTTTCAGATTACACCAGGGCTGTGGAGTCGGAGTCGGAGTCCTGAAAAATAAATGGCCGGAGTTTAAAAAAATAAAAAAAATAATGATGTGTATTCAAACAAAATAGTCTAAAATGTTGACATTTCATGCATGGCTAACTAAATATGATCTGATGGTATACATATTTATAAGTTAAAATGAAATTATTGAAAAATTTCCTCGGAGTCGGAGTCGTCTTTTTTTACACGACTCCACAGCCCTCGAGAAGATAAGTCGGAATTGTGATGTTTTGGTTGGAGTCAAAGTCGTATAAGATAGACGACGTCAACTCCTTTTTTAAATTAAATTAAAATACAAAAAAAATATATTCATTTCTGTCGATAAATACGCAATGACTATATATGTAATGTTTTTTTAGACTAGAGCAGTCGTGGGGAACCTGCAGCCTTTTGGCTACTCTGGTGCGGCCTTTTGACCTGATCGGCCAAATCTGCATTTTTTTTGTAAATTCCTGAGATTTTGGATTCGAAAATTTTCGGAAGAGCTTTCTTTGGCAAATCCGTAAATTATTGGGATTTTGAATGTCTAAATCCTTTGGGAATTTGGGAAATCCGCAAATGTCTGGGCTTTAAAAATTGGCATGAAATTTTTTCCGGCCAAAGATTCCCTAATCAATGTTTACTGCGGTCTTGTGTTGAATCAGAAAAATGAATGCGGCCTTTAGACAAGAAAAGGATCTCCACCCCTGTACTAGAGTCTTAGTCGAAATCGGACCAGTTGTAAATACCTGAGTCCTGGGGTTTTAACGACTCTACATCCCTGGTAAAAATAGAATATTAGCTAAAATCCTACAAATGCTACATTTTTAGGATCGGATTAGAGTCACCATACTCAACCTGCGGCCCAGTAAGCCCTAATGTGCGGCCCAGTAAGCTCTAGGCCGTGAGCTAAAAAAAAGGAATATACCATAAATATGTTGCGGCCCACGTAGAGAAGCAAATATCAGAATGCGGCCCGGAGGAAAAAAAGGTTGTGTATGGCTGGATAAGAGTGAGAAATTTCACAAATATCCAACGATACGAAACCGATTTTTTTTATAAAAACTATTGAAACAAAAATATAAAAACGTCCAGAGAAGATATTAGAATATTATAAAATAATTTTAAATGTTTTTCATTTTAAGCCTGTACTTGCTAACACTTACGTTAAAATAAAAAAAAATCTCTCTATAATGACAATATTTACATTCTGTTCCACCATCGTTACTTCGCGTATTAATGATAAGAATATATAAATATGGCGTTGCTCAAAATATAAGGTAATATAAATTGAATTTGATATTGAGGTAGAATTTTTACTTTAAATCTGTGAGCGAACAGCGACATATGAGCACGCCCATTTTGCGCGGCGTATTTTATTGTATCCACTAACGAGAAGCGCCGAGTTATCCGTCTATCCCCATCAAAGACGTACTGTGACGTCTGACAAATGATCTGTGATGACAACACCGCCTTTTCCATCGAGTTTATTTCGTAAATTGATATTTCTCTTCTCGATTGCTTTCCAATTCAACAACATTCGATAATACAAAATAAAACGTTACTACGTTTGGCAGAACGTTTTTATAAAATTAATATGAAAAATTACATCAATTTATTTACCCGACCGAATTTAATAAGGCTTGCTTTATTTGAGAGCGTATCGATACGACTTTAATCGAATACAACCATTTCATACAGGTACTATTTTTATCCTTTTTGTATAAGACAATATTTTTACTCAATTAAGGGAAACCGTTGTCAACAAAAATATATGTTTTATGCGAAAATCTACTTTTAAATGAGTTTTTTTTTCACTTTTCTACCATATTGGCTTTTAAATTAAAACAAATTCTATCATCGTATCTTTCCATTTTCAAATTCTTGAAATCAGAAAATGAAGCCGAATGCATGGAGTTGCCTATTTACTTTGCTAATCTCAACGGAAAATGTTCTACGAAAACTGCTTGTTACTCTGTTCTTTTTCGGAGAGTGTACTCATAAAATGATGGAGTTAGGATTAGTGGTAAGCTAATAACTCTTCTTAAGTCCTATTTTTAGGATTTGATGAGTGGAAAGAAATTTAGATATCACATACACATTCGAACAAAAGCCTATAAATCGATTGAATTTTTTTTTTTTATGAAATTGTCCGTATTGGTATTCGAGACGGTGATCACAGTTACTGAAACGATCGACGTTGACCATTCTCCCATGCCAGGGTGGGGAACCTTTTCATTTTAAAAGGCCATATTCATTTATCTGATTCAACACAACGCCGCAGTAAAGAAAACGTTGACACCGCCCCCCTTTTTTTTTTCGACTATCGAACATATAATATGTTGATTATGTTCTTTTTTCAAACGCTTGCGTATAATTTTTGATCAAAGTGAATATCTTGATCAAGTTAAAAGGCCGCATCAGCGTAGTCATAAGGCCGCAGGTTCCCCTGCACTGTGCTATACGCTCAAGAAAAATTTAACCCATATAAAAAAGAATATGTACTTCGATAAGTGTTTTATTTTTTAACGTAATTCCTTTCCACTAAGAATTGACAATAAACACCATAAAAGCAGGGATGGGCTGGAAAGGGCTCGGAGAGGCTCTCGCGAGCCCCTTGTTAAATTTGACTAAGGCCGTCGAGCCCCTTGTTAATTTTAAGAGAAAAGAATATTCTCAGATCAAACTAGTACATAACTGCAATTTTTGACGTATATATTATCTGCGACAGCTTCAGTAGACATTTTTAACCATTTACATTAATTAGTTTACGGTAAATTGCATATTGTTACATATTATAAGTGTATTAAGTAATAATCGATTGCTTATTGAAATATTGAAAATAATTCCATAGGAGTGTTTAAAAATTCACTCCTTCCCCGGAACACCGAGAATTACTTGGATATTAAGCGAGCCCCTTGCTAATGTATTGGCAGCCCTTCGCTGCATAAAACTGACAAATATATTAATATAACCAAAGTGCTATTATGTGTCGTTTATTTTTAAGATAAATTACTTTAATTTTAAAATAAGAACAGGGTTCATAAAATAAATATTTAGAATATATCTAATACATGAATTTGCCACTCTCCACCGCAGTCTGGATGCGATGCGGTTTCATGACCGTGGGAGACTTTTCAACCTTCAGTACACAGACGACTGTGTGCTCTTTGACTTGTCTATGGTTGGAGAGGTCAAGATAAAATATATTTCTTCTCAATAGAAGTTATGAGTTGAATTTATGGAAGAAAAAAGTCATATTCAGTGCTGCATATGAATATGATAAAACACATATCTTCTTGTTTCAAATTAACTCGTTTTTTTAACAATGTTAGATGTTACTTAAGTTAGACACTCGTTCCAATTTCACCTTGATTTAGAGTTTGTTTTGAATTTTGTACAAGAAACTAATGGCGGCTCTTGCACAGGAAAATAATAACTATTTAATGTGCAGAACAGTAATCCGTTCAAAAAGCCAACAGCCCTCCTCTTTTAAGTGATTCAATAAATAAATTGTTTTCAAAAACAATTTAGCAATAGTTACTTATCTATCAACGTCTACGAATTGAAACGTGGCTTAACTATGGTGACCAGACGTCCTCATTTAAGGAGGATTGTCCTCCTCAAAAATTGTGTCCTCTTTTGTCCTACTTAAATTAAATTTCAATCATTTCCTCGATTTGAAATCCCCGGAAGAGCTAAAAAAAGGGTCTCACGCTGATTATTTGAAGAAATCCGCATATTTGTCCGCAAATCCAGAAGTGTCCTCCTTTGACATTTTCAAAAACTGGTCACTTTAGCTTAAATAATATTTCAGGGATACGTTTACACTAGTTACGCTACTAATACGTTATGGTATTTTATTGCAATCGTTCCAATGAAAAATTTACCTTAAACACAAACAATAATAAAACATGACGAATTGTAAGAAAAACAAATAAATCTATTTTCAAGTCAAGGTGCAAAAGCTCTGCCTTTTCTAGTATTATTATAAATAAGTATTATAAATTTTTGGTTACGCATTTTATTAAATATATGTTTTAATTGTGTACTAATTCTGTGTATAAATTTAATTCGTCTTGTGAAATGCTTAAGGAGTAAAACAAACGAAATCCTAGAACGATTCACTATCGTTTGTTGACGAGCGGTACTCGAGACGGTTTGTTACCAGAGATAAACGAACGTTACAATATAGTGTTGCCAGTTAAATCTGGCAGCCCTCACTTTGAAAGTAATATTCTGTTTGACAAGCATTCCGTAATGGCAACACACAACAGCAGTCAAGTTTTCCGTTTTGTAGCATGCCTCGAATGCGCTCAGACAAAACACACTATAATATTATTATTTTAGCTCTTCTCCTTATACAATGTTTGCATAGTAACGACTACTTGATTTTACAAATACGCTATGAAATGTTATTAAATATTTCGTTTTTGTAGACTTGTGATGTTTTTTTAATAATTCTGACAGCACAATTCTCAATCTAGAAACATTTGTATTATGAACTGTCGTAATAAATCTACATTCAAGGACGTTTTTATTATTATTAACAAATTACACTAACCTAGTTTCATTGAATGAAGTTGTCAATAGAGTAAAAATTAAAAAGTAAATTGATTCACTTAATTGTACTGCAATGTCTATGGTCTATGACAGGGGTTACCAAACCCTTGCCGGCGGTCACCATGGCGCCCCCGACTCATTCTGATGCGCCCGTCAACTAATTTATCAAATCGTTAAATTCCTAGGATTTTGGATTTCAAATTCCTCGGTGAGTTAAAAATAAATAAAAAAAGGAGATATTTTGGGGAAAAAGTATAGAAAATTGAGGATTTCAAATTCCTCGGTGAGGTGAAAAAAATGTGGTGCTCGCCGCCCTACCAATATTTTAGATTGCGCTCTAGGGTCCAAAAAGGTTTCGTAACCCCATGTCTATGAAATAAGAGTTCAATTAGTTCGTCACCGTATGAGTTCAGAACAGTGGGTATTATTATGATTTATATATTTTGCGTATTATTTGAATGAAGCAAATGTCAAATTCAATAAAACAAATCATTAACAACGCACCTACAACCTTTAAAGTAAAACTTCGGCGTCTAATAAAAAATGTCCTTAAAAATAAAAGACGGCAAATTATAGCTAAGACTCTTGATTCATAATATCTAAACGAGATAAATTCACCCCTAAATATGTAAAATAAATATTCAAGATCAAATAATATGCATGAATCACAATATTTAATTTATAGGTTGTTAATTCAACAGTAACTAGTATAATTTACTGGTATAAAGAAAAAAACCATCCGCAGATCACTAAGCATGTAGTCAAATATTAAATCAAACGACGTTTCTAATATAAATAATTTGTATTTCAAACATACCGTATATATTAAAGTTACTGGCAAAAAAGTTATTTAATGAAAAATGAATTTTCTGTCAACACTAAAAATGATTTATTCACCATTATGATTTAAATTATAATAATACCAAATTTCTTTTAAAGTATTCACTGTCGATTCTTGGCGCAGAAGGATAATACAAAAAAAAACACAATTTTGTACATGTTCCACATTATTTATTAAAGATTTGGAGCGGTTTCACTCATTACGAGCATTATCAACTAATGGAAGTATAAATTGATACAAGACCATACATAGTCTGCTTTAGTTTGTACAAACAATCAGTTGATAATGCTAGTGATGAGCGAAACCGGTCCTTATATTCAATACATATTGTGGAATTAATCAGGGGTGGGCTGGAGGGGGCTCGCAGGGGCTTGCGCGAGCCCCTTGTTAACTTCTCAAATAAAATTGGTTTATAACTGCAATTTATAATTTATATATTATCTACAACAGCTTCAGTACACACAATAATACATTTTTAGCTATTTACATTGATAAATTTACGGTAAATTGCATATTGTTACATATTACACGTGTTTTAAGTAAAAATCGATTGCTTATTTAAGTAGTGCATATAATTACATAGAAGCGATAAGAATATTCACTCCTTCCTCAGAACACTAAAAATTGCTTCGAGATTAAGCGAGCCCCTTGTTAACGTATTGGCAGCCCATCGTTGGAATTAATACAAAAAAGTGTTTTATTCTTTTAATGTAAATATCAGAGCTTCGAACCGGAACGGAACCGAAAACCGTTATTTTTTCCGGAACGAAAACCGGAACCGAACCGAAACAAATATTCTTTTCTTTTTTCGGTTCACGTTAGTATTTTGGGCAAATCAGTAAATCACTATAGGGTTTTAAGATTTTCAAATTCCTCGGTGAGCTAAAAAAAGAAAACGAGTCACGGAGATATTTTGGGCAAATTGGTGAATTCCTGGGCTTTTGGCTTCGAGCTGAACCGAAAACTGAAAACCCGTTAAAACCGTTATTTTTTGTCGGAACGAAAACCGGACCCGAACCGATATATATATTTTTACTTGAACAGAACGAAAACAGGAACGAAAAAAATAGCGGTTCGAAACCCTGGTAAATATTCGATGTATAACCATTTGTGTTATGCTTTTTTGTATGTTTATTGGTTGCTTCAATCAACCCACATATGTCATGAAGAATAATGTGAAATAAAACGCCAGAAAGAAGCTATTCGGAAATGTGTAATAATAAAAAAGATGCCGATACAGCATGACTAGGAAATTATTTCAGAAATCTCATTTTTTCCCTCTTGTTTCTCTATGCTGGTATCATTAATTTTGCGATATGGAGGGAAAAGTATCGATATCTTCTTTGGTATCTAAACAACCATCATTATTTTCACTAGATTTATCCACCTTCTTCGTTATTTTCTCCAATTAAGTACACAATACGACTGTTAGGAATCAGCCTTTTAATGTGTTCTTTTCATGCTGCTATTCGAAGATTTTGATATTGTGCTTTGTGTTAAACTCTCTTAACCAAGTAAATTTATAAGAATATAGGCAATGCTGGAAACTGGAGCAAAGGCGTAAGATGTAATATATTTAACTCATAAGAAACAAAGCGAATACGCCCAAAGTACTTCTTGATAAAAGTGCGGTCTTGTTTAAATCATCATTACTTTTACCCTTACTTTTAGGGTGTTCACTATCAATACTTGCAAAAAAAGAAGTATATAAAAAAAACAAAATACTCTTTTGTACATTATTTCACGTTTATTTACCAAGATCAGGTCCGGTTTCGCTTGTGGCGAGCATTATCAGTTGATAATGCTCTTTTTTGTTCAACGAATCTACTAGAGCTTATACAAAAACCGAATTTTGAAAAAACCTGTTTTCGAATGTCAATATATGTGGAAAACCGGTTTTAAAAGTTTTACAGAAAATGAATAATTCAATTAAAATAGCGAGAAAAAGTTCATTTTTTTTGTTGTTTATTTTATATACATAATAATACACAACAAAAAATTATTTGGTGTTAATTTTTAGAAAATGTGTATGATTTGTAACAAAATCGTTTTGTAACAAAATTTCCTGATATCGAAAATACACTTTCGCTGGGTAATGTGTGGAGCACATGGTCTTTAAGCCATCAAATATAAAATCCAAATTTTCTTTTTTTTAATTTTTTTTTTATAGACTCGTTTATGGAAAATTCGGCACAACCGGTTACGAAGTTGAAAACCCGGTTTTCGAATGTCACAAATTTAGCAAAAAAACCGGTTTTTAAAACCAGTTTTTGAAAAAAGGGGGTATGCTTTAATATGTTGCTTCTGGTTAATACAACTGCACGCAATGTAAAAAAATCAGCAGTCGTCATGGCATAGAACGTAAATAGAATCAATCATTTGAAATAAAGTATCCATGTAATCACTTCAGTTTCATGATACTACCGAAGTAAAATTATCAGCAGATTGAAGCCATCTCTAACATCTTCTTCTGCTTGTTTTCATAAACCGCAATTTATCTTATTTCAGTAAATAAACAAAATATATTTATTATCACTTCACAAATAGCCTTATGCTAGTTGATGTGAGTTTTCTGGTAAATAAATATACTTCGAAAAAAAACCATACTGTTTTGCTCATAGACGAAGGATTTACCGAATTATTTAGCTTGTAACCGTTATATTAAAAAGTCATTTATCGAAGCTTAGTACTAGAGCAGGGATGGCGAACAAGGGACCCGCGGGTCAGGCAGTGACCCGCGTGAGAAATTATCTAACGCGCTTGAACTTTTAGAAATGATTGTTTTTATTTAAAGCTTTAATTACTCAATCTATGTGACCCGCGACATGGTTTTCTTAATTTTTTAAAATCAAATTTGACCCACTTTCAAAAAAGGTTCGCCATCCCTGTACTAAACATCCCTGGGATAAACATTTTTTTCTAATCTCAGGATTGACCATTCACCATAAAATCGTGTCACAATTGTTTGAGATTCTTGGATAAAATCGGGATTTTCAATTATTTAGGTATGTGAGTTTTCGGGATCCCGGGATCGATCACTGGGAAAAAAGTCAGAAATTTAGCGATTTTAAAATAATCTACAAAATAAGGTGAAACACCCTTTTTAGATTTCGTATTAAAACCCTGGGAATTTAATAAATTTCCAGAATTAAAAAATGTAGGACCTTTTTTTTTAGCTCACTGGCACGTTTTCATAATTTAATAATTGCTGGCCAATTTAAAAAAAACCTAGGAATTTACAGATTTCTAAAAATTACAAAATGGGGGACTTTTTTTTAGCTCGCTGGCGGATTTCAAAAAAAAATTACATGATTGGCTACTTTCAAAAACTTTTCATATTTAGAATTCAACGTAAGATTTACAGCTCCTATTTTCAAATGTAGACTTTATTTCCAGTCAAGCTGAAAATATTTACCAATTATATCATTTACTGAAGCTATATACGGATAATAATTTAAATATGTTATATGTCAACATTAAAATTATTTTTAATCAAAAACATTTGTATGTATGTATGTAAAGATGAATAAAATTTTCATATGTATAATTTGAAAATAATGATATCTGTAATGGACTAGCTCGCAGAAACAAGCGAGTGACTGTCCTAAATTTGAATTGAATAGCGCCGGAAATACGTTAGCGAGGAAAATAAACTCAAGAGAGTTTTCTTAGTAATATCTTTCTTGCATTACATTCTTACTCCGCGTGCCTAATGTAAACTTTTATGAAGTTTTACCAGCTGACAAATTGAATTGTCTAAAGTTTGTGTATATAATGTAAATATTGTTTCTAAAATATGTTATTATTTTAACAATTTGTTATCTTTGGTAGATGCATATATCGAGAGATTTTCTGACGACATCTTCGGTCTCTTAAGCGAAACTTTCATGAAAAAATTGGCACTGTTTGCTTAAATACATGTTTGTTTTACTATATCATATCTTCGGTAATTTTCTTCAACCTCATATCTCAAAAAAGGATAAGTTTTCAGGAGACACCATAATGTACTTTATTCTACCACTACTGCTATCGATATAAATCGCTGGAATGATTTTCTCCTTAATATATCTGAGGAAGTTAATAAGGAAAGCAGCAAAGACATTCCTATCCATGCCATCCTCTCCTTTATGCTGAACATACTACCAGCTGTGTAGCAAGATAGGTGCGGCAGGGGCGGCACATTTTTGGGGGTGGCATTTAAAAAAATAAATACTATTAAATAAATTATATTTGATACATAAAAAAATTAAGCCACCTATTTTAAAAATTCCTAGTGAATAGGTAAAAAATATCAGAAGTGAATGAAAAACAAAATTAGAAGAAATATTGGGGGCGGCAAATTCAAGGACCGCTCCGGGTGACAGGACCCCTTCCTGCAGGACACCACTGCAGAACCACAAGACCATATTATTTGCAAACGTTTTTGTATTAGGTTTAAAAAGCATGAAATATGTATTTGCTTGGAATGCGGGTTAAAATAATATGTGTGTATTGATCTTCTAAATGCATTACATACAAAAATTGAAAACTGTTGTTGAAGCTGATATACTTGTGTGTAGAAAATTAACGACAATATACAACTTGGAAGTACCCGTAGTCGAGTGGTGAACGTCGTTGGCTTCGGTTGCGATGCTCACGGACTCGAACCCTGAGTACAGACAGTTGAATAAATTGATTTACGAATTCCTGGTCGAAAGAATCGTCATGTCTGAATTTTCATACTACCCTTACAATCCCAAAATGGGGCGTAGCGAGAGCTATTTGCATACCATTAATCGTGTCCTAGTCTTATACTTATATCCACACTCTCTTTGAAATAAAAAGGCTTAGCAGCGGAGTGATAAGTAGTTCTCGTAGAAAATGTCTTTCTGTTCAGATAAGCTCTATTCAAATAGCATATGCTCTACATTTGGAGCGGACATGGTAAAAATACAGAAAACATAACAAACAAATTTGAGCCAGAATGCGGGTGTCTTTGAATCCAGATAATCTGTTTATTTTTTATACTATAATGCTCACATATTTATTTGACAAATATAATTTTCTATTTGACATTTTAGTAAAGCTTTTCCGGTTTTCCATGTTTTAAGACTATCATAACGGTTTTTTACGCGCACGACAAATCATCAGCCGGCACGCGTTAAAATTACTCACGTGGTAATCATGCAGATAATTTTATGAGTGGCGGTTTTTTGATATAAATATGCACAACACTAACAGTATGTGTTTATCAACCGTTCATTCGTTGTATCAAGATACGTTTTCTGTAATAATTACGGTTATTTGTTAGTATTATGTATGCCTAAGCAATACAAAAATCAATTTATTTGAGTGGCTTAAAAGGCAACGTAAAAATAATTATTTAGAGTGGTGTGGCCAGTTGAATAAATATGCCTTTATTATAGAAAAAAGTTTAGAATAATTTGGGGCAATTGCAAGAGAACAGCAAATAAAACTCGTGTTGTTAACAAATCAAGTAATTTACCGACACGTACAACATATTATGTTTATTAGGAAGATAATTTTGTGGAAAAGTTTAATGATTTCCGACCGATAAAATCTACGCCTTAAACATGTGTCAATATGTACTGTTAAAAAATACGAGCTTTTTAGTTTGTTACGGTACAAACTACGAACGTATTTTAAGTGGCTAAAAATGACTATAAAACAAAGATTGGTCACAAAACAGAATAATACATCTTTTTTTATACATGTCCGTTTTCAACGTGGAGCATATGGCCTCCTAATGGAGGTATCACAACAGAAGCTATTTTCTACGAGAACTGTTTGTTACACAACTGTCGCTCAACCTCACTTTTTTCAAAGTGAGTAGTAGGGAAAGAAGGATAAGGCTAGAACAAGACTAGTGGTTAACTCATCGCTATTGCTACACCCAGTTATTAAAGAATCAAAAGTTGGGAGGAGAGGAAATAATGAAAATTTACATCACAAACAACCAGTCTTCGATCACAACTTTGAATTGAATAATTCTCAAATTTACTGTGATCTTACCGGGAATCGACCTGCTTGATCGGTAAAGCAAGCTTTAACCAACTGAGCCACAGCAGGCTACTTACTTAATCAATGCAGACTTACTAAATCATAATTTAACACATTATAGGCGGGAAACGTAAAAATACGTTTATCACGTACTGTTTGTTTTGTTGGTATATTGACTCACAATTTAATGGTTTCTTCAAAATATCTGCCGCGGCAAGTAACCCTTTTTGACAATAAGCAATAAACATCATAATTTATTATGCCCTGAATGTTCGTTCACATAGTATTTTTTTTAAAAAGGCACAAATGTTTCTCAAATATTTAGGGCATCGGATTTCACACTTCCAGTGAATGTAAATATGTAGGAATGAAGATTTTATACTATAATTATTCATATAATTGTATGGTATGAATTAATTTTATTTTTTATACAGAATATTTTGAATATTTCTTATTGATAACAAGTGGAACGCTATCTACTAAATTAATAACAGGTTTTTATATTCAGCTTAGAAAAGTAATGAAATTAGGATGTATTCAAAATGTTTTCATTTTATTTTTAATAATAAAATGTCACATATGATTTCTTTGAAAATTTCAGCCGAAAATATTGTTCGGCTTAGAAGTTGTGTTGATTTTAAGAATGTAATATTGCGCTAATCACTAAAAACACCCGCTTATAAAGTGTTAATATTGCTTATATATATTTATTTAATATTAGTTTGAAATATTGAAAATATTAATATATACATGCTGAATGTTGAACGTTCTCCATACAGCTTCAAGACGCCAAAATGCCATGTTTTCGAAGAGTAACAATTTAAAAAAAAGTACGCAAAATTAAAATCCTGTTGGTAGAATGAATGTAGACTAGCAGATGAAGGCGTAGGCGTACGAGTGCAATAAATAATGCATTTCAATGTAAATACTGTATTTTTTTTGAAAATTCAAAAGCCATCTATTGAGCACCATTCAAAGTCATGAAAACAATGATTCCGATGTAGCTGCTGTTACAAATTCTTCATTGGTTATTTTTTTTAAGAATACGGATTTAACAACTTTGAAAGCTCTTGAAGTTGCTACGACAGAAGTCGCCTATGCTTACCATACAGTGCGAGAAGACCCCAATTTTCGCTTTCAAAATTCAGGCATGTTTTGAGAAAAAAATTGCATACGCTCGCACTAAAATATGTTCTATTACTATTGTTATTTATAATTAATCATGAAAAAAACATTACTATCTAATCAATTGTATTGTATAAAAGTGTAAGGCGCCTAAAACGGCGATTAAAAACATATTTTTTTATGTGTCCCGGTTTGGGGGAAAAAATAAATGGTAATATTATCCATATCATTTTTTTTTTGAAAGTCGTTTGGAACTAAATAGACTTTACAGTATAAAGAATGAAGCATTCTCATTTCTTCTTTTTAATCCGCTAAAAAGTCTACAGTCGTATCATTCTTTACAAATTAATAACATGTATATACAGTGCCGACGCGAGGTTATTTGCCGCCCTAGGCAACGATTATAGGCGCGCTCCCTTTTTTCGAAATAATGAAAAAAAATAGCTCGGGATCATAGATATATGTTTTTCTATACCCATGTTCGCTCCCAATGCGAAGCATATGGTCTCTTAATGGAGGTATTTCAACAGAAGTTTTCCTATGTGAACTGTTTGCTACTCAGTCACTCAACCTCTCTTTTTCGAATTATATAAAATACGATACATAATTACAACGAACAAATACAATAAACCTTATGATTAGAGTGTACAAAAATAATTTGAATATTCCATTTATGCGCCCCTTAATGGTTTGCGCCCGAGGCGATCGCCTATTTCGCCTGTATGGTGGCGCCGGCTCTGTGTATATATATATTATACATTTACTTAAACAACACGTAAAAAGCAGTGTTTAATATGTGCTTTTATTTTCAGTCGCGATCGTATAGCGGTCAACGATGCAGTCTGGTGTTAAATCGCTTGCATGTACTTATATACACATGTATGTTTAGTATTTTGGATGCTTGCGTTTTTGTACACACGGTAGCGTCGTTAACAGTTATCGACCGTCCAATTTCAGTGGTCTAGCACCAAAATTTTATAGCAATGAGTATCAAATATAAAAAATGAAATTATAATATTTTTTATAAAGTGATCACTACTAGTTTTAAGCTAATAGAAATTGTAATCAAAATGTTATTCAAAATATTACAATAGCTTCCCAACCAATTTACGGTCACAATTTTGACGAGAACTATTTGAAAGAGTGCCGTGAAAAAATGCTCTGTCGATAGTCTGTAGGATTTTAGTTTACATTTTATTGTAAAAAAAATTCTAACTTTAGCTGAATTCGATTGATTGAAAATAGTTTAAAATATTTAAAAGCTATGCAAAAAAATGTAAATATGCAATTACCCCCACCACTTTCCAGGACCCTACGCAGGGGTGGACTGGAGGGGGCTCGGAGGGGCTCGCGCAAGCCCCTTGTTGAATTTTACCAAGGCCGGCGAGCCTCTTGTTAACTTATGAGAAAACAATATTCTCAGATTATTATGTATCTGCAACTTCTAATTTATATATTATCTACGACAGCTTCAGTATACACAGTAGTACAGTTTAAGCTATTTACATAGATAAGTTTACGGTAAATTGCGTATTGTTATATATTATTAGTATATTAAGTAACAATCGATCACTTATTTAAGTATTGCATATAATTGCGGAGGAGTGACAATAAAATTCACTCCTTCCTCAGAACACTAAGAATTGCTTCGAGATTGAGCGAGCTCCTTGTTAACGTTTTGGCAGCCCACCGCTGGCCCTACGTTTGGTACTAACAGAACACTACTGCGGTACCAAATGTATGCGTTTGCTTAGTTTTAAGTCTTGCAATTGTCTCATGAGCAGTTACTCAAAAATTGGCGGCCATCCTTTTAGTTTGCTAGAAGTCTCTAGCTTAATAAATGACGGAGTTCTTATCTGTAGATACGCTCACCGTATGAAATTCGCAAAAAACACTGAAGATTTTTTATTAGCTATCAAGTCAGCTTGGCCCGTAGATGTATACAGTTAGCTTAGACTGCAATATTTATAAATCCACAAATTAATTAATTGAAAATATAAAGCTTTTTTTAAATATTTAACTTAGCCAAATATTTCTCATCGCTATATATCAGAATTTATTTTTAAATATCCTGGTCTGAAACAATTTTTTTGTTTACGTTTTCTATATATATCTCTAAATTATGGGCGATTATCGTAATAAAATGAATAATAAACAGACTATCAATTTTTATACGCTGCAAAAAAGTGCCCGTTGATAAAGTTATTAAACTAGAAAAGGTTATGGTGTTTTTTGTTTAGATTTCCCAGTAGAAAATATAACATTTATTAGCCTTAAAGAAATAGGTTTAGAAAAACCGGTGTGATCCGATTTAGCTTCTATAATGATTTATGAAATTGTTGAATTAAATAATTTTACCATTATCATAGAAGTAAGTAAGTATATAGATTGCTATATTTTTTTACGGGACATGGTAATCCTCGTCAATAGGTCACGATACGAATAGATATAGCTGGAGCCATGTCAAAAGTCTAAAACTCACTGCTGCTTTACAGTCACGAGTCATGGCATTTAACGAAAGCAAAAGGTAAACGTATGCTGTGATTCAGAAGTAGTTGCTTGCAGTGAATACTGGAGGTACGGTGGCTTGAATTTGTTAGGAGTTTTGAGGTTAGTGAGTGGATTAACCAACCTCTATATTATGTATAAAATAAAAAAGCGACGACAGAAATGTCTCTAACATATGTTGTGGGTGTTCCAGGAGAGTCTAAAACAGGAGTGGGGAACCTTTTATTATATAAAGGCCGCATTCATTTTTCTGATTCGACATAAGGCTGCAGTAAACATTGACTAGGGAAGGGAATCTTTGGCCGGAAACAATTTCATGCCGATTCCTAAAGCCCAGAAATTTGCGGATTTCTCAAAATTACCAGCGTGGGACATTTTTTTTAGGTCTTCCAAGGATTTTGACATCATAAATCTACCAACAGGATAAAATCCTTTGCCGTAAAAGGCCACTGGTAACCATACTTAAAATGTACTCAGCGGAGCTACGAGACGCTTTGGCGACACGTGAAGAAGTAAGGCGATTGCCTGGAGATTGAGAATCTTGGAGGTACCGTGTGATGGATATATGCTTCATGTAGAGAGTGGTATAAAATTGAAAATATTTACTTTTCCCTGACGGAATCTACTCCATTTGTGAGCATATGGCCACCATGCAGCGCCTATAAGATACCCTGTAACCCGTTGAAAGCTTTGCTTCGTCTTTCGGCATGCTTTCAGTTCCACCAGTCCGAGGAAACAGAATACCAATGGTCATAAGAAAAAGTGCATGACCAAGCTATAGCATGTTTTAACGTCTCTCCAATACCAATGACGTAACATGATTCTCATCTTTGATAATTGCTATATTTACTCTTTTGTAATGTAGTTTTACTAAGCATATACCGATTCAATCAATCAAATGAGAATAATATAATTATTTCCAGTTCGCGAGTAACCATAACCTATACTGTATTAAAATATAGAATGGAACATTTGCCTATCTGAGATTAAACTATTAGTTGAATATTTATGGGGGATACACCTATCCCAATGTCAACCTTTTTGTTACAACTTTACTATTGCAGCGTGAACGTAACGATCTTTCCGACGCCACCTCTACGGCGTCCCTTTTTACCTGGCGTCGCCGTTACGTAATAGAGCAGTGGCACCCCATTTGGACAACACGGAGAGAGATTATTATTATTACTGCCCAGCTATTTTCGGATTGGAATGGAAGGAAGGAATATTTTAATTACAAACACGCATACCTTCCAATGAAAAAATGCTGTTTGTACTGGAACTTGAATTTGTGAGATCCGTCATGTAAGTCAACGACGTTGACCACTGCTCCACGGACCCGACATATAAATAATTGAATACAAATCCGTTATTAAAGGCGAAAAGAGGTTTTCTATAAACTCCGGTTAACCATACAAAATAAACAAATTTTCGATTTTGTTTTAAACAGTAAATAAACCGGTTAATTGGTTTCGGTTTAAGCCGGTTTCTCAACCCTAGCTTCAGCTATGCAGATAAATAAATGTCCTGCTAAGTCATCCACGGCTGCAGGTTATTAGCAGTATAGTGATAGTTTTTGATCTTGAAAAATGATAACTTTCAGTAAGCCCATAATGAAAAATTCTGTGTGTTGTTTTTCAAAAACACATTATCTTACAACACAATGTTTGATAAACATATAATAACAAATTACTGAAAAATTTCGTAGGATGACACATAAAACAACAGCTTTTAGGCGAAATTCGACTTTATTTATCAACATAGTTTCCTTCAAGAGTGATATGTTATGTTTTCTCGTATTTTGAGTGCACTTTTTGCAATTCCATTTCATTTGAATACATTTAATGTCTGCTTTTAATTTTATGATTTCATAAAATTTGCATCTAAAATTGTGTCAAAAAAATGATTACATTTTAAGGTTATATATGACTTCATTTTACTAAATTTGATAACGTACAATATCCAACCTTTAACCTACGTTTTCCCTCTCATTGCGATTTTTTATTGACGGTCCATTCACTGGTTTTTTTCATAAAGAGAATTGTAAGTTGGTAATGCTCGTAACGAGTGAAAGCGGTCCTGATCTTATTAAGTAAAAGTGGGAATTAGTACGAATAAGTATTTTATTTATTAATATCATTTTGGTGTTTGTTGTTTTTTGTTATAATTTTACGTCTCGCTGTCCATTTTTTAATCACAATAATATTTGAGAGTACGCCACTGAATAACACGTATACACTGCGTTACGGCTGGCCAAAGTTCGTGGCGGGGATCCCTGATAGCGGCCGTTAGCTCGGGGAACTTTGACCAGCTTTCAGCCTTTGAGGCTGGCCTTTAAATAGCAGTGGCCAGGACTTACACACGCTATCGCACATTCTATTATATTCTATCACCCGTGTTAATTCTTTTTATTCTCAGACAATGCCCATTTAAATTGACCCCGCTTTAGGACAATGTGCTGTAACGACTATTGATGAAATTAGTAGAATGGTGATAATGTCATCGGTGAATTACTAACAAAAATTTAATACAGGTGATATAAACCTTTTATTTCGATTTTTAAAGAATTTATTGGACTTCTGAATCATTTTATATTATCAAAAAGTGTAATATTTTAGCAAAAAAATATTTGCACTACTAGCAAATAAGGCAGTAACTCACTCGCTTATTTCGCAGGAGAGCGAAAAAGTGTTATTTACTAATAATCGGATGTACTTTATTTGTATAGCTTAGAAGCCATTACATATTAATAAATTTGTTTTTAATTGATACTTTTTAAACATATATTTTTACCCTATGCCAAATAACAATAATTATATAAAAATAGTACCTGATTTTTGCGTTGGGGGTGCTGATTTAATATGTCAGGTGCATAAGGTAACAAATTTATTTTCTTTGATTGAACTATTTACTTTTCTTATATAAAAAAAACATAATTGTTTACGTACTCATAATCGTATTCAAAAGAAGCATTATGTATGAAGATGATTTTCAAAGAGGTGAAACACGTGTCACACCTACTGAAATAACAGAATATCGCCCCGGTTGGATATTTTTAATATAATAGTTACAAAACTGTAATACTGTAATCACGATAATTATACAAATAATAGAATGTCTTCTCACCAATAATTGACAATTAACACCCTAAAAGTGATTTATATAAGCTTATTTATGTTATTGTAAATTCGTCGGTAAAACAGCAAAAATAATACTTTTTGATTTTTAATAAATGTACAGACTTATGTTTTAATATCCACTACACGTTATCTATTATGCACCAGGTAGCAGTGCCGCCTGTCAATATTTTATACTACTGCTTACTTCTCACAGATACATATTAATTTGGTACAACCTTAAACATTAAGACTTCAGACCGCTCACCTACAAAAAACCTCTGCTTTCAACTCATGACTAGTAACCAGGGCTGTGGAGTCGTTAAAAAAAACACGACTCCGACTCCGACTCCGAATTTGACTCCGACTCCGACTATGACTTGACTAAAAAAAGTTCTATTTTATCAGGTTTTTTTTCTACCTTTCCTATGTATGTGTATTAAATTACAGATCAACCAGTTAATCCAACAAATAGCCAATTTTTTCATTTTATACATGTTATAGGGATAAATAAAACATAATAAATATAAGTTTAAACTTTATTGATTTGAATTTATTCTTAAAAATAACATTGCTTCTATCAAATCTGCATTTGTAGAATTTTGTATATATTACGCAATGACACGCAGACGTGATTGATACAGAACAATGACTGAAGACAAAAAATGCGTGCATATAAATGTATGCACTTCGAGTAACAAAAAAAATATATCGAATCTACTTTTTCGACATGAGAAAGAAAGAAACAACAACTTTTGCGCGGACTCATATGCAGTGGATCTTGGTGACTCACTGGCTCGGCGTGACTCATGACACCTACACGTTTAATATTATTAAGCTATATCACAATAATTATTACGTAATTCAATTTTCATTTTTTTTTTTTAATTTGCATTTTTTTTTTAAAGTAGTCGGAGTCGCCCGTTTTTCACGACTCCGACTCCGACTCCGACTCCACAGCATTGCTAGTAACTATAGATGGCTTTCTGCTGCATTACAGATTTATCGATACGCTAAGCACTGGTAATCCTTAAAATATATCAATACGAAACATTTTCAGACTGCTGATGAATTAAATTCCTCTATGTAATATATAATTGCACACATCTAAGGACCAAAGCAAAGTTCTTGTCTAGACTAACAGAAATAAGAGAGCTTTAATAACACTAAATATTATTGTTTTTGTGTTTCTGCCACCCTCTATCGAAGAAGGTCAGTCACCTTCGAATCGATCTTAGCTTTATTAGATGTTCAATAGTTTGAGTCAAATTTGCAGAGCTGCACTTCTTCTAACCAAAATTGTATGCATTGTTTTCATTCGCGAAGTATCCCATTGATTGTCTTCAGTATGTGAATGACCCGGAATATATTGTATATATAATGTGAAATTTATATTCTGACATGCCAGACATTTTACTTCTGTCTTTTACCTTCAAAAAGAACAGCTGGCTTTAAGCGAAATCAATATATTTTTTTTTAATAAAAAAAAATGCATAGTAAATATACTTGCCTTTCCCTGTCTGTAATAAATTTTTGGATTGTCCAAATTTTCCGTTAATTCGTTCATCCCCAATAAGTCCGGACAAACGAGGTCTACTAGATACAAATATTTCATTATCTATATATTTATACTTTTTATTCTTTTATAACTAAATACTTTACTGTAATGAATGACATATTATTATATATTGCCACTACCAAAAAAATATACATTTGCCTAGTTTTATTCTGGCAACCTTTAAGCTTCTCTATGAATCCAGCCACTGAAAAACACATAATTATTTATGGTTGTCGCCCATGGCAACGCGTTGATTTGCGAGTCAGTTGTTGTTCTTTAAATCACCTGCGTCGCAATCTAAGATCGGCTTAAAAAAAATGGGAGTGAATACTTCAACCGAAGCCAACGATGTTAACAACTCGATAGACCAAAGGTTTGGTTCCGAAATGTGGTTTTCTATAAATGGCTGGTTGACCAAAACAAAATGCTATTTTCTAGCATATCCAAAGCATTATTCATCAACATGTGACTTATCAGTTTAATAGAAATAACCGAAAAAGATATTGTAATAAAAACATTTTTTAAAGGTGTAATATTTATCTACAAAACACAACTATATTTCTGTTTTAATATCAAGCACAGTAACATTTTTGTTTTCTCACCTCGCTGTAAATAAATAATTTATTCGGCAGCCTGGTAAAGCAAGCGCTTTTCTTTTATACTGTCTGAGACAAATTGATAAATGTATTTTTGTCTGAGGTAATAATACGCGTCAACCCAAATAATTTTGTATCCAAATGTAAGATTGGCAACTCAGAACACAAAAGGTAATTTGGATTTTATTTAAATCAACCTTGACTTTGTCACGCGATTTTTTCATATATTATGTCCGATTCTAATGGTGAGAAAGTCGTTTGTAGTGTCCAAAGAATTTGTATTTAAAAAAATGGTTTTAATCAGTTCTCTGACAGCTCTTTTAAAATAGATAAAAAGACACACGACATTGAGAAGCAACAGATCGTCTGGAAATTGTCTATGAGTAATCAATAATGGGAAAGCTGGTTTTATTAAATGTGCTTTCGAATTATCGAAGCCCATCATATTATTTTCACAGTTCAAATCAAGGATGGACAACCTGCATGCGGCCCGTTTGTCTCTTTCGTGGCATTCGAATTTTTCATCTTAAAACTAAAATGAAATACATATTTTTAAAAGTAAATCATTGAATTTAATAAATACGACCAAGCCCTTTCGTTGACGAAGTAGAATAAATCGGTTCAAAAAAGTAGGCATGACATGCTTACTGATGAAAAATTGTATTAGTTTTTACAGCTTGATATTTAAAAATGAAATCAAATTCTAACATCTAATCCTCTTTTTGGACGGCATCGAAATAACAGAGTCAAATGTGCATTACATCCTACCTTTCATTTATATGTATTAACTTCATATTTTTTTACATGGTTTTTTAAACATGTCTGTTTTACGTAGAATCTCCGAATAAAAAAGAAATAAAGCTTACATATTTTTTCTTTGCGGCTCAATACTATCATAACTTGTATTTATACAGCCCGCTAGAAGAAAAAGGTTGTGCATCCCTGGTATAGTCAACACAAGCTCGGTGTTGAGGAATATATCCTGATAACTTAATGATTAAACAGATTATGGATCGAATTTAATCATGTGTTTCGCCTTCTTAAAAAGCATATTCAGACAAACTATCGCTAGGCGCATTTACGACGGATGCTTCTCAAAGAGGCGAAACACGTGTAACTATTTGTTACACAACCTGTGAAATAACAAAGATATCAAATTTAATTATATAACTGTATAATACAATTTATATGACGTTGTCATTTGTTGAACAAATACATACATTATATACTTACAAATTTCGCCTTATTATATAATTTCTATGTTGCTTCTTAACATCACAAAGGAAAAAAAACAACAGCGTCTCTGTTATTTCGGACATATTTAAGTCAACCGTCAAGTTTTGTGCTGTGAAATTGTCTGCAAAGGGAATTATTTGTCAGTGTCAGATTATGCACAAGTAATTTGTTTCCTCAGTTTCTACAATCATTAATTTCCTCCATTGTTTGAGATTATTAGCGAATATATTAAGACGCCAAAGCAAACAAAGGCATTAAATATTTGTGGCTTCGGGCATTTAAAATAATTAAGTTATCAACAAAAGGTAGAAGTTACTTGGTCTATTGAATTTGCCATTGAGTTATTCGGAAGTTGATATTTAATTTACTTCCACTTCTAAATATTTCGTACTATATAAAATTAAGTCAATGGTATTACATGTCGGGTCCTATGGCGCAGCGGTTGACGTTGTTGGCTTTTGTGCCGGATTTCACAGGTTCCAGTCCCAGTACGAACAGTATTTTTTCGATCGAGCTTTCGGTTTCAGTTCGAGAGTATGTGTCTAAAATAAATTCCTTCCCACCCTTCCGATCCTACAATAACTGGGCGTAGCGAGAGAAAAAGTTTATTTTTTTACGTTGTTTATTAATATACATAATAATACATAACAACAAATTATTTGGTGTTACTCTTCAGAAAATATGATTAAAAAAAAAACACAAAGCGTTCACTGATCGTTTGGTAACAAAATTTCCTGATATCGAAAATACCCTTTCGCTGGGTAATGATGTGGGGCATATGGTCTTTAAGCCATTAAATAAAAGATCCAAATTTCCTGTCCTTTTGTTTATAGACTCGTTTATGGAAAATTAGGCACAACCGGTTACCAAGTTGAAAAACCGGTTTTCGAATGTCACAAATTTAGCCAAAAAAATCGGTTATTGAAAACCGACAAGACCTAGTCCTAGCCTTATCTTTCTATCCCTACTACTCTCTTCGGAAAAGAGAGGTTGAGCGACTATTCTCGTAAAAAAACATATGTTGAGATACTTCCATTAGGTGGCCGTATGATCCACATTGGAAGCAGACATAAATAAAAAAATGCGAGTCGTGTCTTTATGGTATTGTGATGAGAGTTACATTAGCAATGAAATAAGAATTTGATTTCAAGTTCCTTCAAGGTGAATTTAAAATATAGATTATTTAAAATTTAAATTTCAGGCCATGACGATAAATTTTTGAGATGCCGTTTTCCTTCGAATTGATCTCAATACGTATAAATATACATATAATACATTGTCTATTATTTAAAAATACATATAGATGGGTCAACATCAACTTTATAATATTTCATTTTTAGTTTTTAATTACTAATTCATTATTTTACACATATGTAATACGAATGAATGGTAAAAGTACTATTAACATAGTTGCGCTCTGCAAAAATCCGAAATCCTGCGGCAAATTAATGCGGAATTCGGGAAATAATATGTTTTACAGATTTTCACATATTTCATACACTTCCGTCCGAAAATAACTGTATATAGCCGAACGATTCTATTGTGATTTACGTTCAAATGCGTTCGAATTCCCGCTTATTTTTTCAGGTGATTTTAAATTCCTTCAGAATTTCTCCCCGCGGACTCGTACAAAGCAAAAAGGTAACTTTTTCTAAAAACAGTATAACATGTTTTCTTATTTGTTCTCATTCTCTGGAGGCTTGTATCGTTCGAACGGTTCCCGGCTGACATTTTTATGATTCGGATTATTGAAAACCAATATTTTTTTCACCCGGCACAGTACATAATCTTGAAAACTTTTAAGATTATTTTTCGATACTCAATACAAAGCCGTTCACAATAAATTTTCCATCTCTCGTTTTTGAGTTGTAATATATTTAAAACAGTTTTTTTTAATCATGTCCTCTCTCATCGTAAATTGTTTTTTAGGAGATTAGTTGTGAGTCAGTCGCTCAATCTCTCTTTTTCGGAGAGTGTTATAATATAATGATAGGTCTAGCAAAGGAATTGAAGTGAGCCAATCGATTTTTCTACGCCCCATGTTTAGGTTGAGACAGAGGCTGAAAGCAAAAAAATGTAAAAATCAGAAATTCGAAGCTGTGATCCTGAAATGAAATTTTCATTTGGAAATGAAAATTTCGTTTTATTGAGCTGTCCATTTTGGGGCTATGGTTTTAATTTAATGATTGCACTGCCATCCTTAATGACCAAACAAATATCTATCTATCACTGTTACTACGACCGTTACAAGGTGTTAACATAATTAATTATAAATAATTACTTAAATTTATTAGTAACTAGCTCAATGGTATGCAATAAAGACAGAAACACATGAAGGTATGAAACAAATGAATGTAGGAAACAACGCCATTTACTGGATTTACCGGAATCAGCATACGACATTTTCATCATTTGAAGGCGTTCCATACAAACTGTATGAGAATATTAATTTTCTTCATAATTTCTTTCCCGTGACTTTTTTCCCGATTTTTTAATGCTTATTCTGGGTGGAGATCATAAAAATTGGTACAGCCGTTCTTGAGTTATAAGTGGTGTAAATAACCCTACTTTGTTTTATATATATAGATTTTCTTTGCATAATCTCATATGTGTTATTGCTCTGTGAAACACTAAAGTTAATTTATTTAATTTAATATTATATTTTGAAATATAAAAAATAGGATGTTGGAGTGGGAGCGGAATGTGTTGAGTAAATCTTTTAGCCAGTATAATTATATAGCTATGTTAATGTAAGTTTAATTACAATTCTTATGAAGGTGTAAGCTTTAATAGTTATCAACCATATCTATAATAATATTTGCATAACTAAAATACTTTGATATTTTTTCACCTTATTATTGTAGTTTAAATCAGTGCTTCTCAATTTTTTTTAAGCCCGTTGCTCCTTTTGAGTGTCTTTATTTTTCTGTGGCCCCAATACCTGTTTTGTACTATTGAAGTATAAGTGCTCCCATAATTTCGAATTTCAAAAACCCAGAAACTTCGAATCCAAAATCCCAGAAAGTTGCAGATTTACCAAGATGAACGCCGCGAGAATTTTTTAGCTCTTCTCAGATATTCCAATTTCTACAACACGACAATTTACGAATTCCAAAAAAATTCTCCGTAGCCCCCCTAAACTTTGCTGTGGCTCCTCTAAAAAATAAATTCTCTGTGTCCTCCTTAGTGCACGCTGTGGCCCCCTGTTGAGCAACCCTGGATTAAATGATATGGATCATTGATTTAAAACCTCTTTATATAGCTTTATTATGTCACACATATTTACATCATCTGAAATTTTCGATTATATATATTTAGCTGTCCATTTTGTATTTCATGTGTGCGAGCATTAAAAAGTTTTCAGAAGAGAAACATGCTTTCTATGAATCAATAAAAGCAAACAAAAGATACAATATCCGTTACCTTTGATATAGCTTTTTCAAAGCCAATATTGCTCGGTCGTTACTTGCCGTGTCTCGGTTTTATACAATAAAGAACTTCTTCCACTGGACTCGAGGGTGGGTAGAGAGCAGTGGTACGTGTATTCGTGAACAGGGAATTAAATCACCATCTTGTTTCTTGTGTCACGCTTTGCGGTAAAATCAGGAACAGGCAGTACGTGAACTATGGCACAATAAAATATTTAAACCAATAATCAAAAAGAAGAAAAATATTGTTTTAATTCAGTATGGTAGCAAAAGTTAGTTTACGAAAAATTATTGTTATTTAGTTGCTCAATTTCTCTTAATATTCACTTCAAATAAAATAATTCGTTTACCACAAAGCCCATTTTTAGGATTGGATTACTGATTCATATATACATGTAAAATGTGTATTTTGTTGTTAATTGTATTATGTGTTTCCATCAAGAATTGATAGTTAACACCTTGAAAATTATTTCATACTAATATAAAATCAAATATGATAACTTTGTTACTTCATTTGTTGTATTATAAATTGTGAGACGTTATTCGCATTTTTTAGAAGCACCAACAGAAAGAACTTTTCAGGGTTTGCGAATAAACTTAAGTTATAAATTACAAAATAACAGGTGGGAATTTTTAAATTTCTACTGGAAGCAGCTAGAGGGTACTTAATATAAATAAATTACATATATTAATTAGGTACAGTAAATTCCAATGGAAATAAATTCAACAATAGTGAGTCGCCTGTCTTATTTAAATTATTATTTACCAATGTTTGGTTTCTATTAATGATACTATTAATCTCTAAAAACTCTCAGATATTCATTCTTAACCTTTATCATTTACTTTTTGGAGTATTTCAACATTTTTATTTTTATTAAAATTATGATAATTATCTGTCAAATGATTGACAAAGTCTTAAAAAATATTGTTTTCTAGACATCTTACTTGTTCTTTAATAGTTACATTTTCAAGTAATAAAATTTATTTTTATATTAAAAATTAACTTCCACAAAGTAACCGCCGAATCAATAGAAATTATTGAATACTATGTTTGGTAAGATACATCTTTCATTAAAGTTACTATGTTGTTTTTTTTTATATTAAGATTAAATCATTGAAAGGTAATTTTCTTTAAGTTTGCTATGTATTTTTCACGAATGTAAGAGATGTCAAAATATATATATATTTTAATTGATGCAAAATTTAAATGTTGACTTAAAAAAATATTTTTTTAAAGCTGATTATCGGTCATGCCACTGGGTTGATTGTAGGCGGAGGATAAGGAAGTTAGGCGGATTGTGCGGCTTTCCGCCCTCCAGATCCACTCACTGTCTCTTCGTGGAGACCGACCGTCCTTCTTCATCGTATTTCTTCCTTCCCTTTCATCTCCCTGACGCTTATTTGACAACCAGAGAACGTGTTCGGGTATTTTTTTCGTCAATCGCAAATCAAAGCCGTTTGGCAATATTTGCCAATTGGTATTTATTATTCAATATTTTGTTCGTCCTTCGAGGAATAAGTATGTCACAGAATTATAATAGAAATCATTAAACTGTGCGCTGATTTTATTTGTTTATCCTATTTTAGGGAAATAAATAAATAAATTTATTAAATTATCTCTGGTCACAATGCGGAGAATATTTACTGTAAATGATATACTTTAGCATATGTCGTTTAACTAAGATTTTTCGTAAGTCATTTACCCAATCTCTCTTTCCATAATACTTATGATGTTTGTATAATTAGATTTTTTCGGGTACTATGGCGCAGCGATTAGCGTTATTGGCTTCCTTGCCGGTTTTCACGGAATTTTTTCGATCGATTTATCGATTTCTGTTCGAAGGCATAGATGTTTGTAATGTCTGAAAAATTCTCTCCCACCCTTCCGATTCTTAGAAAACTGGGCATAGCGAAAAGCGATTAGTTAACCACCAGTCCCATCCTAGCCTTATCAATTTAAATATTAAAAGCCAATTAAAATATAATAAATACATATTTTTGATTTCTCAAACGATCCAATATAATTAGTCACTCACCGACAGACTCGCAATTAAAATGTCTTTTTCCGAACGAAATATTTCCCTTTTCTTGGAAAAGATAAACACCTTATCTTCCGTTGAACTCAATTTAGCGCGAAGGTAATTCCCCAAACCCTCCGGAAACGAAACAAAAATATCCGATCAATTTCACAAAAAGTCGTTCGGGAGATATTGTCTTTGCATAATCAGCGAGCCGAGAGAATTAATAATGGAGATTTTAAAGTTCTCTGAGGAGGAATAATTGATAAAGGTGGGTACGAAATTAAAAGATGATTTGAATGAATATGCACGATTGTTATCATTGGACTTTTGACTTTTAATCACTCTTCATTTCAAGCATTATTAACAAAAACATGTGGAAAACAAAATATTACACAAGTTTTCTGAATTTATTGCAGTAGTGTGTGTACTTTAATTAAGACAAACGTTATTGGCAGACATTACATCAATGTTAAAAATAGTATGCAGACAACAATTTTGAAGTGCTAAAAAAATGTCTCAAAATTTTTCATTTTAGGAATTCGGTAAATTCCTGGCATTTTTAAATTGGGAAGTGATAAAAGTTTTGATCTATAAATTCCCATTTGAAGAACGGTGAACAAAAATTTAGGAAATCCCGATTTTCTCCACGATTTAATGGTGAATGTTCAATCACGGGATTGAAAAAAATGTGAATTCCGAAATTCCAGGATTACAAAAAGGGTCCAGGATTGAATAGCCTAGTATTGAGCATTCAAGAGCGATGTTCGTCTCAATATTTGGAAAAAATTGCATATTTTGAAAACTAAACAATCACTTAATTGCTTGCCGAAAAGTTTTTTTTATGATTTTTCGTAATGCTAGTTAAAATACATCTTGTATTAACTTATTATTTTTATTAAAACATTGTTTTTTACTGAATTTCTTTCAAGATCCATCTATCGATATAAATTTGTAATAATTGTCATTACCTTGTAATAAAAGTACTTAAATTATATTCGTTAATAAAGACGGGTACTATCCATAGGATGTACTCAGCGGAACTGAGGGATGCTGGCATGTCATGGGAGGAAGCAAAGCAATTGGCGGGAGACAGGGAAACATGGAGGTGCTGCGTGGCGGCCATATGCTCCACATAAGGAGCAAACATGGCCAAAGAAAGAAGAATAAAGACCGCTTAATATTCGTAAAAAAAAGTGACTGAATATTTGTAGTCCATTTGAAAATATTATTTAAATAATATATTTAATAAGTGAAACTTTATTTATATAATAAATAGATAGAGTAGGTAATCCTGTAATTATTCATGATATAATATTTTAAATTATTGTTTATAGCCTCTAAACTTCCTTTTGCGTTAAAAACTTAAAAAGAAAATAAATTTGTTTTAATTCGTCAAATTTCAAGCGCATTTTGCACAAAAAAATATCTCTTGAAAAGCCACGATATACAAGTTGAGGTATAATTTTTCACAGTTCGTCGGACAATTTATTCATTATTTATATGAAAATAAATCAAAAATGAAAACGTATGGCAGGGGCTGAAAACTACTAGCTGTACAAATAAACGATTATGTTTTTAAAATATTTTAGAAACTTTCGTCTCATAAATAATAGCAATTAATTTTATTGAGATTTATTTAAGTAAATTGTAAATAAAAAAAATGGGTCTTATGACAGAGGTTATCGTTGTTGGCTTCCGAGCCAGATCTCATGGGTTCGAACCCCAGTACGAACAACATTTTATCGATTTCTGTTCGAAGGTTTTGTGATGTATACAAATTTTCTCCCACCCTTCCGATACTTCTAAAACTGGGTGTATTCAGAGCGATTAGTTAATCAATAGTCCTGCGACAGGACAAGGTTGAGACAAGACTCCTGCCTCAACCTTATCCTTCTATCCCTACTACTCTCTTTGAAAAAGAGAGTTTGAGCGGCTGAGTAAAAAACAGTTCTTGTAAAAAATCTTTTGAGATACCTCCATTAGGAGGCCATATGCTCCACATTGGGAGCGGAAATGGAAAAAAAACGAAAGGCAAAGTTTTTATTTAAACTTTTTTCTGTAAAAAATATTCAGGTTATATTTGTCGCCTGCTGTGGCTCAGTTGGTAAGAGCTTGCTCTACCGATCACGCAGGTCTGGGTTCGATTCCCGGTCAGATCACAGTGAATTTGAGAATTATTCAATTCAAAGTTGTGATCGAAGACTGGGTGTTTGTGATGTCAATTCACACCATTTCCTCTCCTCCAATCCTTCTGATCCTTTAATAACTGGGCGTAGAATAGCGATTAGCCAACCACTAGTCCTGTTCTAGCCTTATCCTTCTTTCCCTACTCACTTTGAAAAAAGTGAGTTTGAGCGACTGAGTAACAAACAGTCCTCGTAGAAAAAACTTCTGTTAGGATACCTCCATTAGGAGGCCATATGCTCCACATTGGGAGCGGACATGGATTAAAAAAATAAATATATATATATATTTGAGATGTAATGAAAAAAAAAAATTAAATGTAATGCTAAGAAATGTGTGTACTGTATTTCTCCCCTATGCAATTAATAAATAAATATACCTGTCTAGCACTTTTTGGTAAAGTTTTTCGTTTTGTTTTTTTCTAAACGTATCTTGGTATTATTTTTATTAAAGAATATTCGGAAATTTTAAAACGGCTTTCAAATATGTGATTTTTATTTTAAAATTGAATAAATAAAAAGTTATATCACGATCATTTTTACTTCGCGTATACATCAAAGGGTGTATATGCTTCTATTGTTTACAGAACTTGGTCTGTGTTCTAGAGGTCTGCAAGGGCCCGGGCCTGATCCTCGGGCTCATACCCGGCAAGTGCAATTGAGATTCGGGCTTGGGCCGGGCCCAGGTAAGGAATTTATTTCTTCAGAAAAATATTTCAGACCATGTTTGTGTCATAAGTCAACCATGATGATTTTAATTATTACCAGTGCTATAGTGAATCGTAAATTGTTGTAAATTTGTAAAAAAAACTGGTATTCTTCGGGCTGAAGAGTATAAATCTGAACTTGTGGTCGGGTTCGGGTAACAAGTGTGGTATTAGACTCGGGCCTGAGTCTTTCGGGCTCGGACCGGGTAATTTTGAAAAATTTCGGCCCGTGCTACACGTTCATAAAGCTACACTCTTTTATTATCAGTTCCATTATTTCTGTGCTTTTCGTTGACCAATATTAAACTGTATGATACTTCTTTTATACAATTAAATATGTTGATCAGTACTGAGATATAAGAATGTATCACGGAAGGACCACAGCGGCGGATCGAAAATGTAACGGAGAGAGCATTCATTAATTAGGCTGTAATCTGGAAAATAAAGAGTCGCCAAGTGGGCGGGAAATGGGGTGGTCGCTTGTTTGAGTCCCGCGAGACTCAACTCCGTAAAACAAACAACTCCCGAGGTTTTAATTAACTCACCCGACGTGCTATCGACCGTTACCCAAACAGACGTTTCGTACAAATTTGATTATTAAATCTTACCTTCAGAAATTTTTAGTACTTGCAACACTGAAAGTTACGCGTCATAGTATGTTTGCAAAGAAAAGTCAAAAAGCTTGTATGAACCATCCGCTTTTAGAGAATATATCGACTGTTGAAATGAAAAAGTAATACGTAGCCCACAGTTTTATCAAAATAGTTTTATTTAGATAATCACAACGTCAGGGACGTCCCATAGGCATAGGCGAGTAGGCAGTTGCCTATGGGCGGCAAGTTTTTGGGAGCGGCAAATGTCACTCATTAAAAAAAAGCTAAATACTTTCGACACACGAATTTGGATAAGAATAAATATGATATTTAAATGTCAAAAAATGCCAAATCAAGAATTGATACTTATAGAATGTAAGTATATTAGAAATTTATATGTTTTTTCTGTTGTGGTAGATATTACTAGGTAATATGTATTTTGTGATAATTATTTAACAGTCATAATATGGGCGTTTTGTATTATATTTATTCTTGAGGATGTTTGTCAAAAGGTAAACATATAATAAGAATCACATAAAACCAAAACGGAATTATTGACATTTACATTTATTTTTTTGAGAACGTAGATAAGTAGAGAATCCGTTTTTTTTTTGTTGTTGTATATTGTGTTCATAGAATAATATATTCTCGTGGCTTTGAATGATTTATATGTAATGTAATCTAAAAAAAATATTTGGAAAAATTGTAAGGGTGCCATTTTAAGCTCTGCCTAGGGGCGGCACATAGCCTAAGAACGTCACTGCACAACGTATACAACTTGATACAGGTTCAATCAAAAGAATGTAAGCTGAAAATGACGAATAAATATCGAAATTAAGCTTTTAACTTTGAAAAACGAAGGGTATGTAAAAATTGCGACCAGGAAAAAGGACTTAAAAAAAGGTTTTTTTTACAATTTATTAAACTAATATTCGATAAAGTCGATTTAAAAACAGTCTATAAGTATCCGTGCACTTCAAGGTTTTGTATATTTCATAATTTGCCTTTGGCCCAAAATCATTTTAAAAAGTTTGTTGTGTCTCCTGTAAAATTGGCTACGAGTGGGTTACGTTATTTTTCCTTTCCGGAGTCGATATGATTAGTAACTCATATAAATAAGGTATATTTATTAGTTATACGAGGTTGAGCAACTAAATAACAGCTTATTCTCGTTACATATTGAGTCGCTTTATTACAATCATTAGCGCAATGATTAGTTAAAAAAAAATACGACGTAATTTAATTTATAGTATCTACTTATTGAAAAAATATTATACTAAGGATTACTTCAGCTCAACGAAAGAATTTATCAGTCAAAAATGATTTCTTGTGTGTGAAACCGTTCCTTACCAATATATTTTTTAAACATATAAAAAATCACGGATAGCGTGAATTCAAATTTAATAATAGATTTTTGAATTTTCAAAGTGTGCTAAAATTTATTCAGGTATTTTTAACACATGACTGCTAAAGTGTGTTAAGCAAATAATGATAGCGTTACCATTCAGCAATAACGATCGGTTTGATTATATCACTAATCCTGTTCTAGCCTTATCTTTATATAACTACTATTTTCTTTGGAAAAGAGAGGTTGGGCAACTGAGTAACAAACTGCTCTCGTAGAACAAGTTATATTGGTGTACATCCATTAGCAGGCCTAATGTTCAACGTTGGAGGCGAATATGGATTAAAAAAACCAATATTTTTATAGCCTTCCAGGAATATACAGATAAAGTTACTTTAAATTTTAAATGTTACTCTATTGCTTTTGGTTATGGAAATATACACAATAACGTCCGTAATAAAATAAAAATATTATGTAAAATTACATTGAATTTCAACATTTTTATTCCGTATATTTTTGCAACGAATTATTAACCGCTATTCGTAAACGGAAATGTTTTTCTGCCAGGTGTTTAAAAATACTAAAAGCATCTGCTGTTGTTTCGGATTGTAAGGGGTGAGAAAGTGGAGGGGTGTATATACTCGACTAATTTAAAAAAAAATAACAGTAATGTCTCAGCTTTCCGTAGTCACAATTTTATTTGAAAACATCAGAAACTTATCGAATAGCAAACAATAAATTGATTTTGTCGGTTAGAAATTTTTGGTGTCGCGAGATTTTGTTTTGTTGTGACTTGAAAATTTATGTTTTTATCAGAATTTTCTTTGAACATAACTAATATATAAGTAATTTGATTGAAATTACTAAAAAATGTGTATTTATGCAGTATTCACAGTATCGGAATCGAATCAACTTAGTGTGTATTTGTATATTGTTCTCTTTCAAAATAGTAACAAATAAATTACCTTTTTCCATTTTTTTTTGTTGGTCAGCTAGACACTCATTACGCCCCGTTATTTTATGATTGATATGGTAGTAGGGAGTTTTAAGACATCACAAACACCCATACCTTCGCACAGAAATCGATTAATCGATTGAAAAAAAATAAGTACGTTCTTGAGTCCGTCAGATCCGTCACATAAGCAAACGACGTTGATCACTGCACCACGGACACAAATATATCGATACATTGAACAATTCGTTAGTAGCCAGTTATCTTAACCTTATCCTAACTCTCATTAAATAATTAATATAGATTAAGCAATTGTAATCAATTAAATAATACTCTTTAAAACAGAGGTCTGCAGTCTAATAACATTTAGGTCAGAGTATATGTATATAATTTAATAAAACTCAAACTCTTTTTCCAGGAAATTTTAGAAATAAACAGAGCGCAGTTGAACAGCCTTCTGATCTTAAACAATCAACTGCACATGCCTGGCTTGCCCCTCTTATACCCTATATAAATATAATCATAAAACTTTTCCGACAAACAAAAAAATAAATATAATTCTTAAAACTACTCACCATTCAAATCTGTGGGCATTCCCATGGGCTAATCTTTTTCGCCAGCAATGGCTTTAAACTCAATGATACATTTATTTCTTATATAAACACGAAACATTCATTTACTAAGTGTCAGTTAAAATTCATCCGTGCACTTGAACGCCTGAAGATGCCGAAAGACGAAACCCGGGTCGTTAGTGACAAAATCTGTGTGAATGTACATAATCTGAACGATTCAAATTTAGTATGTGTATAAATTCCCCCTTCTCACCCATCCTATCCTATTAACGGGGCGTATCGAGAGCGATTAGCTAATCACTAGTCCTGTCCTAGCCCTATCATTCTATTCCTACTCTCTTTAGAAAAAGAGAGGTTGAGCAACTGAGTAACAAGCAGTTCTCGTAGAAACACATCTGTTGAGATAAACTCCATTAGGAGTCCATATGCTCCACATTGGGAGCGGACATGGTTAAAAAAATAAATAAATATATATATAAATATATTTTTAAATGGCAATCAAGTACATGATTTAAATGGCAATCTTGGCGAATTTATATCAATTGTAGAAATATTAGTTTTAATATAATGTATTCGTTAGGTATTGCATTCCCAATATTAGATTAATTTTTTGAAACGAATTTTAGTTTAATTATAAAAATATAATATACAAGTAACTGACAAAATTTTACGTCGAAATGCAATGAATAAATTTGCATGCATGAATTTAAAGTATTGCGAGTTTGTGACGCGCTCGAAAATTTATTGATATTTATTTTCAGCCCTCAGACGATTTTACATTATATAATATTTTAATAATAACGTTGGACCGTTCTTGAATTTCTGAAAGAAATAATTATATGTAGTTTATTGACTAATTTGATATAACAAAACACAATCATCACTTTTAGGGTGTTCACTGTCAATACTTGGTGGAAAGGCATTATATTAATAAAAACACAATATTCATGTTTACTTTATTCCACTTTATTTAAAAAAAGCTTAGGACCGGATCAATTGACTGATGCTCACAATCAGAGAAACCGGTCCTGACCTTTTCAAAAAATAAAGTGAAATAAACTACAAAGTAATATTGTGTTTTTATTAACACTATCATCAATAAAATATTAGGTAATTCTTAAATGTCGGGTTCGTAGCACGGTGGCAAAATTATTTTTCTTTCGTGACCTATCTCACATTTTTCCAATTGATTTATCAATTTATATTCGATCCTAAAATAACGGGGCGTAGCGAGAGCGATCACTAGCCATGTTATAACTCTATCCTTTATATCCCTACTGTCTTAGAATAAAATATATGTTGAGAAACTGAGTGAAAAGCAGTTCTCATAGAAAAACTTCTGTACCTTCAGTAGGAAGCCATATGCTTCAAATTAGGAACGGAAATGGATTTTTAAAAAAATCTTAAAGGCATGAAGATTATTGTGATGGTTATATGGAATCTAAATTGATTTCTTTTACGGAGAACTGCTTGCTTATTAGTCGCTTAGCAAGTAAATTATTTTTCAGTTTATACGTAAACCTTACGTTGTTCTGTCCGATGATGCTTCTTAAAGAGGTGAAACAAGTGTCACAATTTGTAACACAACAAATGGAGTAACAAAGTTATCAAATCTGATTTTATATTAAAAATGACAAGCTTACCGCCGAATTAATCGAAAATAAAAAATTATACAATATTGAATATTATTCACGATATCAAAAGTTTTCGATTTCAAAGAAAATAATACTAATAAAAGTAAAATCTCTTTAGACAGAACACTTGGCGAAATAAAAAGGATGAATTTTTCATGAACATGGTGGTTTTATGTGGAAAAGGGTGAAACAAGATAAATGAAATATTTATGAAGACTTTGTATCAGGTAGAAAAGGTCAAATGACATTGGATACCGCCATGTAATCAACCCTCGATGGAAAATCTATATTGCTGAACGTTGTAACTGTGAGCTTGGATTCTTTTGTCCGTAGTATATAATATATAAAATATACACCACGAAACAGTTAAATGTACTTATGACTTTAAATAAGATAAATTTTTATAAAGTAGAGCCATGTTCATTTTAAGGTTTTGACTTTCAATTCTTGGTCAAAAAAAGTACTATATTTATAAAAATGAAATTTGTTTTTCATTTTTCGTTGTTAAAATTTCACAGTTTAATGTAATGGTCAGGACCTGTTTCATTCATCGCCAGCATTTCCAATAGATAAAAGATATTTTGTACATTAATTGATATTATTTGAGTGAATTATTGTGAACAATTCTTACTTGGCATTTTTTAGAATGTGAATTTTTAGTAAAACTTAAAATGTTTTTCATACTTTTATATGGCAACATTTTTTATCTCAGACGTGTTCTTATTTATATCAAAGAAGTCGTTATATTTTTTTTTATTAAAATTTGTATGATTATCTCATTAATCAAATAAAGTATCATATAAATAACTCGATTCGATGTTATTTTTATGAGTTGAAAATGTTTACGATGAGCGAAACCGGTGATGACTGTTTCATAAAATTGTGAAGCAAGTATAAAAAAAATACAAAAAAGGGTTCGGTAATAACATTTTTTTTTTGACACGTTGAAAGAAGTTTTTTTCTTTATAATATTATTTATTGATTTGGCATTTACTTGGTAGAACTTCATTTTAATAGGGTAAAAATATCAAGGTATTTCAGTTCTACAATTATTTATATGTTATATGTTGATAGCTATTTCGGCTTTCGCCGTCGTCATTCAACTATTAATCAACTATTAGTTCTGACGATGGCGAAAGCCGAAATAGTTATCAACATATAACATATAAATAATTGTAGAACTGAAATACTTTGATATTTTTACCCTATATTTATAATATTACATTCGCGTGATGTGGTCTAGTTGGTAAGAGCTTGCTCTACCGGACAGGTGGGTCTGGGTTTAATTCCCGGTAAGGTCAATGTCAAATTTAGATTTATCAATTTAAATTTGAGACGTGGGTGTTTGTGATGTTAAATAATTTACCTCGAGTTGATCTTGGGTGACTTACAATAAATCGAGTTTTTCTCGTAGATCTTTCAACTATTTGGCGCATTGGCATTAGCTGTAATGACGAATATTTTTTTTAATTACAAAAAAAATAATATTATATTTGGTATAACAGCTAATTTTTCCACTACTCCAAATATTTTTAAAATTTTAATCACATGAGATGAACTATTGAAAGAGATTTTCTAAGGTATCTTTAAATACAAAACGCTTAAAACTATCGTATTGCACCACAAATAAATAGTCATGAATACTTCATTTTGCAAAGGTGTTAAAATTGTATGTAAATTTAAAAGAAGTATGAGTGCATTTACTTGTGCTTGTTTTTTTATATGGGAAAACATCATGATCATTTAACAACTGTATATATTTTTTTAAATAGATTAAAACGGAAATAATTTTACAAGCAATTTGAATGACTTGTGATTAAATGAATGTACGTTTAGTCTCAAACTGATTTATTTGAGTTCCATTTATGAACAACCCAACTGAATTCGTGACTGGAACATGACAAAGTTAGATCTACGAGAGTGGTTAATATTGCCATTGACAAAAATGTTACATTTTCATAGATATCTAAGGAGTTTTTGATCAAATTAAAATAGATTTATTTCTTGTTTTCAGGCATTCAAAAGCTGCACATTTGAGGACATTCTCAAAGGGAGAAGATGTCACAGGGCCACGTCTCAAAGGAGACAGATGAGATGGAAGACGAGACGATAGCGTGACATCAAATTGCACCGAGGTGAAAAGGAAATTTTATTTATTATAGTTGCATGTAAATAAAAATTATGTTTATAAAAATAAGGTGATAAGACAATACTACGGATAGTGCACATATAATCTGAATACAAAATAGACCCCACTTCGGGTATACAATTTGCACCTGTACCTTCACTGTAATAACCCACATATAATTACAACCGCCCTTCGCTGTGTATTTTAAAATGATTTTAATCAAATTTGAATCGCTAAAATTATGTACATTCACACAAGTTTGTCACCAACGACCCGAGTTTCACATTTAGGCATCTTCAGGCGTTTAAGTGCATGGATGAACTTTTTGTTGCAACAAAAAATTGTTTTTTCAAATCTCTTAAATTCCTTCTAGATTTTTTTTCGCCCATATACTGGATTGATGTTAGTGGGCGGTATGGAAATTTAACGATGAAAAATAAGTAAAAGTGGGCGGTAGGCATAAAAAGGTTGACGACTCCTGATGTAGATCTATATTATTTAATACTGATTTAATAATACTGAATAAAATTATTCGTTACGATGTGTATTAGTGTTACAAAAATAAATGCCATTTTATTATTAGTCTATAACGAGATCATTTTAAGCTAATCGTATTTCCTACTGTCCTTATCGAAGGCATTGCTTATCTGAAAAACATATGTACATAATCACTATATAAAACACTGTTATATACCTCGAAATAATGAAATCAATAGAGCCAGCTTTCACATATCCATTTTGTACACCCATTTACGTGTTAGGCGAACCCATACAAAACCAGATAATTAAAATATGATATTATTTTCAGATATGCATTTTTTTGCTCAGAAATACGTCAGCACTTCCGATGAAGTTAGAATAATTAAACGTAAAATTATAACTATTACTTCTACCCAAAGGCGTTTGTTTACGGTTGTTATCTTTTATATATTATGTATCCCTTGAAGTAAATATATGTTGTTTAACCTTTACTTTAATTAACTGCCTTTTCTTACATGACAATTTTGTGACTTTTTCTCAATGAATATATGTAATTCATGCTTAGAGCATATATATGCTTACAGGCAGACACTCCTGTGCTGAGTTTAAACTACTTTTATACTCATTTACAGAAAAATGGCGTTGACGTACATGTACATCCATACTCATTTAAAGGTTAAACCAGGGCTGTGGAGTCGTGTAAAAAAAAATGACGATTCCGACTCCGAATTTAAAATAAAAAACGACTCCAAATATTTTTTTCACTCATGTAATTTTAGCATATCGACTGTGAAAAAGAAAATGGACGTAGCCCACAGTTTTTTCAAAATAGCTTTTTTTCGATAATCACAATGTATACAACTTGATACACGTTCTATTAAAAAGATGTAAGCTGAAAATGTCAAATTAGTACCTAAATTTACCTTTTAAGTTTGAAAAAAGAATGGCCTGTTAAAATTGCGATCAGTGAAAAAGACGTAAATTCTACATTGACCTTACTGGGAATCGAACCCAAACTTGCCTGATCGGTAGGACAAGCTCTAACCAACTAGCCACAGCGGGCGACACAGCATTTTGACAATAAGCCCGAAGGTACTATTGTACAGCTGGGGACTCGTACTTCGGTGTAATA
>CM062827.1:2075875-2206844 GCA_031772345.1 Himalopsyche anomala
AAGGAATTTGGTATCCAAAATTTGCCAATTTCGTCTCACTTTTCGGGATTTACACAAAATTTCTCAATCCCGAAGTCCCGGGATCACGACGATGTCAATCCCGGAATTTCGGGATCAGAAAATTGAACGGGATCCCGGATCCCGGGATTGGATGCCCTAGTAGTCGGGTCGCGCTATGTTATTACAAAAATTAAAAAAAGTAAGAAAATGGTTTCAATATATTATCAGAAAACGACAAGCGTAGTTGTTAAATTCGCAAAAAATGTGCTAAAATCTTGCTTATTCGGTTAACAGTGTTAACACGTATACTTTTAGCTGAAACCCCAATATATCACGAGGGGAAAAAATAAGCTACCCCACTTAAGTCTTAAGGCTCTTGTAAGAATACTTAACTATTAATACCTATACCGCTGAAAAATCACACAGTCGTCGACTTATCAGCGGTCGTCAACCGGTGGTCCATGAAAAAAAATTAGGCCATCCGCAGAGTTGTGACAATAACATCATTGGACTGAAGAATCCATTTACTTATTTTTATACATGCAGCAACAGATATATTAATTTACCTGTTTTGATAAGTCAAGTAAAATAATCATTTTGTCATTATTTTGAAGTTTTACCATAAAATGCCTTGTTATTTTTAATCTTACTTTAATGGAGTTCTATCAAGTGAATGCCAATTCAATCAATCATTGTTTTGAATAAAATTTTAAATTAAAATCATTTAATTGGTCCGCGGGAATCAAAACATAATATGAAAGAGTTGATGACCGCTGGATTAAATATTTATTTGTAGCGCATCTTTCTGGATCGCCATGTATTTTAAAAAGCCTGAATCGTTCAAATTATATTTTTATGCATCAAATATCTCAGAAATTGTGTTTATTTTGAAATTTACATAATTCATGATTTTCTTTACCGTGTAACTGTTGTTTCTTAGTAATAATTTAAGAGTGTAGAAAGAGGTTTAAAAAACCTTGTATGTTTATTAAAATTTTCAAGTCAATAAATTATAAAAATTATAAATATTGTTGAAGAATTTAAGATTTCGACTGAAGGTGCAAGCACTTTCAATATTAAATTTGAATCGTTCAAATATGTACACTCCCACAGATTTTGTCACTAACGACCCGGGTTTCGCCTTTCGGCATCTTCAGGCGTTCAAGTGCACGGATGAACTTGAACTGACGCTTAGTAAATGAAGCCTGAAGATGCCGAAAGGCGAAACCCGGGTCGTTAGTGACAAAATCTGTGGGAGTGTACATAATATGAACGATTCAAATTTAATTGTTGAAGAAGTATTGTCGGAAATATAATACAAATATTGCAATGGCAAGAGAGAGATAAGTCTTTCAAATTAGTCGCTACGGACTTCCTAAGTACACCCCCGCACAAGGCGACCTGGGAAATCATCCCCGATACGGATAATGTCTACCGAGCGGGCTCGATATTCAGAAGCACCCTTCAATCTTCAGGGTGTGGAATAAAGCCTTAAACACTTTTAAAGCTTTCCAATTGCCTATTGTGTGCACAGGAGCGGATGTTCTCTCGCATGGCAACTGGACCGTTTTAATGATGGGGTTTTGTAACATTGTTATGTAAACATTCCTATGTTCGTAACATGGCTTACGGTAAATTATAAACAGTTTTATTTACAGCAAGGAGTGTATTAACAAAGTTATCAAAGTTTAATTTTATATTCAAAATAAACTTCCACATAGTTTCCGCTGAATCTTTATTTCCCATTGGCAAGACATCTCAACCATGACTTTAACCTTCCAAGGACGAGCGTGACCATATGGTCACAGTAAACACCGTTGTCTATTGATCCTACTATTCATTTTTTTTCTACCTGAATATCGTTGCTTTCACTCATATTTGGTTAAGAAGGGTACATACTTCAGTTGGTCATCAGCCGCGGGGACAGAAACGGCCACCAAAAGCACATGCGATTTTTTGAATTTCCGTTTTTTTTAATGGACTTTTTGAAACTGTTAGTTATTTTTTTTATCAAAACATCAAATTATTTACAGTTCTTTTGCTAATATATTTGTATTGAAATTATGTTGATCTAAAGAGGTCAAATTGTAAATATTTTTTAATTTTTCACGTTTAGCTATATTTCAACCCCGAATGTTTGCATGCCCATACGGTCACGTTCGTCATTAGTACTGTCCGTACACAATATAACACTGTAATAAAAGGATGAGCATGGCCATATAGTCATGCGGGGTTTCTTTACAACGACTTTGCGTTTTTTTTTAAATTTTGGTTAGGAATAAAAGTTATCCGTGACTTCAATATGGCTTAAAAAATATTTTTTTTATCGAAAAAAGCTCTCGTCTCTGGGGGTTAATAAAAATAATAGCAAGATGCGTTCAGAAAAAAACAAAACGAAAAACTTTACCAAAAAGTGCTAGACAGGTATATTTAAACCGGTTAACTCATGACAAGCAATATTAACTGATAATTCTCGTCATGAGCGAAACCGGTCCTGATCTTGCTAAATAAAAGTGGAAATAAGTACAAAGGAATATTGTGTTTTTCTAATATAATGCCTTTCCACCAAGGCCGATGGAATGCTTGAGATGTCTGAAACAGATCCTGATTTTAATAAATAAATGCGGAATTACTACAAAAGAGAAGGTTTTTATTTTTTAATGAATTGTTGTTTGGCTTGGAATACATTAAAAGTCTCGAGACAAGTTTAGTTTCTGTTGGAAAAATATACACTTATTATAATGTTCATGTAACAATATTATCAAATCTTATTCATTATATGATAATATAGGCAATTTTTAAAATAGTTTTGGGTGATCTAGACTTAATGTGACAAGAAAATTGTTGCCTGGTGTGGTCTAGTTGGTTAGAGCTTGCCTTACCGATCAGTCAGGTCTGAATTCGATTCCCGGTAATGTTAAAGTCAAATTTAGATTTTTCTTAATTTAAATTTGAGACCTAAGACGAAGGTATTTGTGATGTTGATTCTCCTCGAGTTGATCTCGACTGACTTACAAAAATTCTCATCGAGTTTATCTCGTATGATCTTTCACCTTCAAAATAATTGGCGCACTAGTATTAGCTGTAATGCCAAATAAGTTTTAAATTAAAAAAATATTTAACTGGCAATTTTAATTCATAATAAATACCACACTTAGGTGATATATCATTGGTACAATGGGCACATTTCTGTTTGACAACTGACATATAATATTTTTTTAAAAAGCTACGTGTTGAAGTATTATTGGGAATTAGATATTTTTTGTCCGCCTGTCGTTAAAAGCATATATTTATATGAACAGATTTATGAAGACACATTTAATGTGCCAATACACTTTATTTATAAATTGTTTCTTTCATTTTGAAAGAGAATATTGAAATGTGAATTTCTACCTTATTATAATGTAGTTAAAAAAGTGTCAATCCAAGCAACCATAATAAATATTTAATAAACTAATGTGAACTATTTTTCCCATGTCTATTATTAATACAGTGGAACCTCTCATAACGAGTTTAATTCGTGCCAGAATCTTACTCGTTATGTGAAACACTCGTTAAGCGAAACAATTTTTCCCATATAAAACAATGTAAAATATAAAAATGCGTTCCATGGCGAAAAAAAAATCATTTTTTATATTTTGAACGTGTATTCAAGTAAAATTACATAATCATAATGTGTTAAAGAGCGTACCAACATGGAATGCGATTTCGATTTGCAAAAAACTTTTAAAAATTGACTAGTTTATTATTTATAACAAATAATTAATTCTTTTTTACTAGCAGACATTTGTTTTTGCTGACTCTTTCAAATTGGGGAAAATGTGACAGCATTATCATTGAATAAAATTGTAAAACGCATAGCCACCTCCTTATGAGGGCGATGCTTTTCAATGTACGATGCAACAGTTTCACATGCTTTCAGCTTTTTTTTTATTGCGCCAGAAGATTGTTGCTCTACTACTTCCTTCTTCTCCACTAACAAACTCTCCTCCATAACTTCTTGCTGTAAAAAACAATGCAACTCCATAAGCTTTTCGGTGGTCAGCTCTTAACTGTACTCTTTCAAAAGCTCATCAATATCGTTTTTATCCACCTCCAGTCCCATGGTATCGGCCAAAGATACAATCTCGTTGACTGTAGACTCCACAGGTACTGTTTAAAACCCCTCAAAATCACATTCGACAACGCTCCTTGGCAAAGCTTCTTCCAAGCTGAAGTGAGGGTTCTCTTGGTAACCCTTTTCCATGCCTTGTCAACCATCTCGAGACAAGCAACGATGTGAAAGTGATCTTTCCAAAACTCTGTGTCACTCGTTATGTGAAATTTCGCTCGTCAGGGGAGCATTTTTTTCACAATCTGTTTTGCTCGTTATGGGAATTACTCGTTATGAGAGGTTACACTGTATATGTATATGAATTAACTTAAATGTGGGCTTGTGAATAGCTTAAAACACTGAAGATATTTTTGGGTGGAATTAAAGCTAGTACTTTCAGTAAGTCTTGCTTGCTTTTTAATTCCGTAGTATTTCATTGAAGGTTACGCTTTTATGTCGATAAATCGGATCGATTGACATTTTTTAAATCTCTCTCATATCGTGGGTCCATTAAATGTAAATAATCTTGAGAGCTGGTTTCACATATTGGTAAAACACTTTGAGTTTTTAACAAAGAGGGAAATCCGGCAAGAAAAAAGTTCTAAAATGTCCAGGTGTACTTCAACCCAACATTGAACAATTTCGGCAAACAAACCCGTATTGGTATTTATTCCATATTTTTTCAGAGATCACACTAGGGGTTCTAAAGTCTCGTTCTAAAGTTTTTTTCATGTCCCGGTACACGAGACATAAAATTTTCATGTTCTTGGGAATTGTCACGACTCAAGACCTTAGTACTGTAATATATTTTTTAAAAGTATTTGAAAGTATATTTCTATGCATAAAGCACAGTAGCATTATTTAAATATGTACATTTCTTTAAGATAAAATAGTAAAAACTGTTTTAAAATATTTTTTATCATTTTTTTTAAATCCATATCTACTCTCAATGTGGAACATATGGCCTCTTAATGGAGGTAACTAAACAGAAATTTTTCTACAACTGTTTGTTACTCAGTCGCTCAACCTCTCTTTTTCCAAAGAGATTAGTAGGGATAGAAGGATATGACTAGGACAGGAGTAGTGGTTGACTAATCGCTTTCGCTACGCACAGTTATTGAAGGATATGAAGGCTAGGGTCTTATGGCGCAGCAGTTAGCGTTGTTGGCTTCCGTACCGGATCTCACGGGTTCGAGTCCCAGTACGAACAGAATTTTTCCTATTTGGTATACTTTTTCGCAGATTATCTCCAAAACTCTTATTTTTTTTAGCTCACCGAGGAATTTGAAATTCTCGATTTGCTGCCGAATAGGCATTACTTAAAATTGACATTTTTAAGGCTTCTTCCACTGCGGCACACCTGAGACTTCTTGCGGCACACAGTTTGGCAGACACTGCTTTAAAGTAACCGTCATAAACAACAAACGTAGTAAAATCAATATAAGAAGTTAACATTAGATAAATTATATATTTTTGATGTATTCATTCAGAGGTTGTTTGTGGGTTCAAATTATACAGTTCATAGCTCAAATAACAAACCAATACTAAGAAAGGCAACCGCTTAAGTAAATTCATATTTTGAATGAATAAAATCTACCATACTGAATACACATTTTGTTAGAAATTTAGAAACGTTCCAGAAACCGAGACTGGCAATACGCGTGAATTTCCCGGGAATTTATTCTCGGGTTGTCTCGACACAGAATCCCTAGTACTAACGTATTAATGCTTTTGCTTAATTTATATTAGAAACAGAAATTGTTTCATTATTACCACCTTTGCTTCACGAATATATTTTTATTTGTATCGTAAATGTTCATTTATTATATGGTCTGTTGAAAAGTATATTCAATCCAAAAAAGTTACGTTTAGATTTTTAGAATGATCAGTGTTAACAATTCCGCTTAGCAAACTGGTTCAAAGGCTGCCAACATAAAATTTGAATTTTTTAACTAAAATTTGAGATCTGTGACGATAGTGATATTTTCTTATTTGTGATATCGATCTTGATGACCTTTGTTACATAATAGTTATAATTTATAATTATATCAAGCGATTTGAAATTCACATAAACTGACACTTATTGTAAATGTTTTAAATACAATATATTATGATCACTATAATACTTTTTCAGATCATAGATGATATATGTTCATGGACAGACATGGATGATGATCAATTCCTTGTTGTAGTTCTCATTTTATCGGTGGTCAGAAGGTTTTCTTTGCTTTGTATTGGAAGCACATTTAAAAGATAATTGAAAATTTGAATACTAAATGTCACCTTTCATCTGATTGAAAGCTGTCGTAATAATAATTTAAATATTACAGTTTGATATTGTATCTCATGTGAACGCAAATTCTTCCAAGATTCTAAAAGAATTTATTTAACTGGAACGAATTCATCAATCAAAAATACTTACAATAAGTAAAGTCGCTCTTTCTTTTTTCTCTATATAATATTATATTATTTATTATACTTTATATGTATTATCAATAATCGCTTTTATAGTGTGTGAAAGAAAAGCTATTGACATTAAAAAAATATGTAGATCTATTTAAAAATAAGCAGCTAAACACTCCAATATTATTTATGAAATAATTGATTCAAAATTAAAACAATCAATTTTGAATAAAATTATTGTACAGGTATCTTTTGATATATAGTTTATAGCACATAACTACAACTACAATAAGATATCTTTGAAGGAACGTTGTCCTATTAGCATACATATCGACTGTGGAAAAGAAAAAGGACGTAACCCACAGTTTTTTCAAAACAGGTTTTTTTTCGATAATCACAATTTATCAAACTTGATCCGCGTTCTATAAAAAGGATGCAAGCAGCAAATGCCGAATTAGTATCTAAATTTAGCTTTTAAGTTTGAAAAAGATTATATTGTAAAAAATTAAAACCAAGAAAAAAGTCTGAAATAAAGGTCTTTCCTAGAAAATTTCTTTAATTAATATGAGATTATATCAATTAAACACCAGCTTAGAAGTCTTTGTGCACTTCAAGGTTGTGTATAATTCATAATTTGTATATGGCCCAAAATAACCAAAACACGTTTTTTGCGCCTCCTGTAAAATGTGTGGGTTACATCCTTTTTCCTTTCCACAGTCGATATGGTAAATTAATGTGATTAAATGAATATTATTTTGACCCTTTTGAAGATTAAATATGTTTGCTAATTTTATAAAGGATTAAACGTCAATCAGACTTTAAATGTCTCCTTAGTTATAAAAAAATCCCATTATTTGAATTTACCTTTATGCAGACCATTATTTTTCATTTTAGAGTTTTACATAATCTCCAATTAGACAAATTATTCGTTATTATTATAAAAACGATCTATTTTATATACAAAAGTGATTTAAAATATACGTTTTGTATATTTTTAAAGTCGTTTATATATGATGTAATATTGAATGTTAGAAAAATATTGATTTTACCAAAAGATTGTTCCCCATTTTATAATAATTATTCTTAAGAATGAAATAAAACAAACTGAGCGTGACTATTTTCAACTATATATTTTTTCCGTTCCCTAGTTGATATACTAATCGACATAACATGAGTTGAGGAAGTCAAAATCGGAATCTATATATTTTTTTTATCAAAATAAACGCGTTCTTAATGTGAAGATTATGTATTTCTAATGAAGTAAATTGTTAGTTAAAAAATAACTTAACGAAATTAAATGATCAATCTCTCCATTCTGAGAGGGTGAAGATATTATGATGGGGTTTGGAGAGGCTACAAGCAGTTAAATCAATCTCTCTACGCCTTGTTCGTTGGATGTGATAGAGTAAGTGGAGTATACTGAATTATTACGATCCATCAAAAACTATTGAGAAGATGCATTGAATTTTTGTTTGTAGGGTGGCTTATAGGTTTTCAACACTCATAAGTGACATGGTTTTTAACCTATTGACTGCCATAGAAAAAAGTACTCTGTACCTAGTACACCGGCTATATTTTGCAATTATTAATTTGATTATTTATTAACGAGATAATTCGTCTTTGGCGTGTTGGGCACGAACAATTTGATGAGATATCTCGTCTGTGGTAGCCATCCAGTTAAGTGTATTTGTATTGTAAGTTATTCTATATTAATCATAACAAAAAGTTTATGACCTTGCCATATCAATATAGACCAGTGACACATTGCCACGGACTATAACAATAATTCTTACGAATAAACTATCATCCCTGTAAATAATAGGGTAGCGGAGTGGTAGTATGTTATCCGGATATGGGTTCATCGGTCTTAATTTAATTATTTCTGTTAAATGCTTACCACAGCGTAGATTTAATAGGAGACTTGGAGAAACTGCTATTCATATAGTCTCACACTCCCTAGCAATTGAGCCATACTAAAGACGAGCTATCAATTATACCAACTAGGGATAATTTTGTGGCTTTACTTACCAATTTCCAGTGAAGGGCTGGGATCACTCACTTACTCAGAGCAAGCAATTTTCCCTATCGTCATAATTACTAAGATTGCATTTATGTAGTCTTTATTTATATTGATAAGTTTGTTTGCTTATACTTCATCTGTTTTCAATTGCAATTGGTATAAAAATATTCAAAGTGCTTATATTTTTATTACTCACCGATTTTAGCTTTTAACTAGTAGACATACATATCGCTACCCTAAAGGAACTGTGTGATAAGTCGAAAATACTTGTTTCGAGACAATTTTACATTAAGGTTTGTGTTGTACTTTTAAATTAGCGAAATGTTGTTTTATTTAATTTGTTTTACAGTTTATGATCAAATGTAATAGCAGGTTTTTTGTAAATTTGAATCGTTCAAATTATGTACATTCTCACAGATTTTGTCACTAACGACCCGGGTTTCACCTTTCGGCATCTTCAAGCGTTCAATTGCACGGATGAACTTGAACTGAGGATGCCGAAAGGCGAAACCCGGGTCGTTAGTGACAAATTATGTGAGAATGTACACAATTTGAACGATTCAAATTTAATATTGAAATTCCACCAAGCATCTTCAGTCGAAATCTTAAAAAAAAGATTTTTTGTATACTATTATCTGTACCTAGTTATGTCGCTGATGATCTGAAATTACAGGGCGATATCAATAATTGTAAATGTAAGATTTTGCTTTTAAGTGGGTCATTTTCTTTTAAAATTAAAATATTTAAGTGTTTCATTATAAAGGTTAACAGATTCATCCATCGATTGGCATACATGTGATTGATACACAACGCTTTGTTTTGTTTTATAAACACCAACAATATATAATGCCTTAAAAGTGAAAAAAATAAGGGATGTTATATACACTATCCACAATTTCATAAGCTCATATAACCTGAATAAAATATATTGTTGAAATACCCTAGAGAAATATGAAAAATATTCGTACCCGTTTGAGGATTAATAACACCTGACATTTTGGGCTATATAAAGAAGGTTTTTTTTATCATATTTACAATAAATCTTGAAAAGTCTCAGATAGCCAAGAGCTCAAAAACGATTTTCGATTTTGTGATGGAAAATTCAGAACTGTGGAGTTGGATTCGTGATAAATAGCATTTTGAGTGAAGTAGGAGTTGTCGGGATTTGGCTAACGGCTTTTATAATCAACGAATGTTATTTTTAATTACTGTAACACCATAGTGACAAACTATAAATACATGTGTAGGCATGAGATAAATATATATATTTAAAAAATGCCTATTCGTCGGAGTGTCGGAATTCGGGCCTCTCTTGTGCTTAATCCGCCACTGCTGTTAGCCTCTTATTAATCTTAATATATGTTGCATTTACAATAACGTATTTAGTTAAATATAATTAAAACATATATTTCGAAAATTTGAGACAGAGAAAACACATTGTAAAATCAAGATATGAAAATCTACCAATTAGTCTCGGCGACCAGTATACAGCTGAATTCTTATGAATGGCTTTAAAAAACATAAATTACATAGTGAGTGTTACAGAGAACTCGAAAGAGTAAATAAAGCTAAATTAAGTGTTCGTTTTCATTGTTAACACCTTGAGCTTTCAAGTTCGAAAAATCTCTATAGGACGAGTAGAAAAGCTTTCGAATTTTCCAAAGGACTTCATTTGCGTTACGAAAAAAAAAATGAATACGCTCTCAAAACACCTGACATCTATAAATTCGACGGCTCACTAGACTCGCAGAAAAAAATGTATAAAGCTGTGCGGTCTTATTCAAAGAAGGGGGTTTGAATATCAATATCTCACAATTTCCATAATGCAATAGATAAAGACCCTCTTTTGATCAATGTATTTTGCTGGTCTAACGTTATGTATTACTCGTATTTGTTATAGCTGTGGTTGATATTTAAAAAAAGTATGTTTAAAACTTATTTTATTGAATATGTCAAAGAAGAAGAATATTGCGAGAAGTATGTTTTTACCCGACTTGGCGTTTCATAAATTCGCTCAGTTCACACAACATTCCTATAATATTATCGAGATAATAAAATTCAAATGTCCACTCAAACATTATGATTGAATCGGTTTTTATTAAGAAGAACTTTATTGGAATAAATAATATATTTTTTTTTAGTTTCCATAGTATTATTATATCCATATTACTATATCCATAGATTGATATTTCGACATCACGCTTTATAATTCTTCTTTTTTCTTAAATGATGTTCGCTCCTAATAAAGAGCGTATGAACTTCTAATGAAGTTTATCCCAACAGAAGTGAGACTGTTACAATGAGAATGGGGATGGAAGTAAAAGGCTAGAACAGTACTACATATTTGTTAACTTATCGGTATAACTACGCCCGTTTTTAAGATAGGATGATTGGAAAAGAGTTTAAGACATCGCACAATACATGGATATTCGGACAGAAATTCATTTAGCAATTGAAAATCTATTTAGAAAAACTCTCCGTGCTTTGAACCCGTCACCGAGGACAACGATGTTGATCGCTTGACCACGCAGCCAACTTATAATTCTTAAGACTCTAAATACTTTATCTCAAAATAATATGTATTAAGTTTAATAAAAATAAAACTAAAATGTATGTTTTCTTTGATTGTATTTTTATGTGTATCTTAGCTATTCTGTATTAAAACCAGCTTTACATAAATTGAACCAATATTCTCTAAGACGAAATATTTTGATTTAAAACTTCGTTTATTCATTTATCAAATAAGCATCAGTGAAAAATTGATTTTACTTATATAATCGAAAATTTGTTTTAATGAGAAGCGCTACTTACAAGCTAATCATTATTGCATATGAAGAATAAGTGGCCACATCTTGTATAATTCATACAAATATAAAAGAAACCGTTACCACGACTAGTGAGTAATTTTTTAAACCGTTTCTCTACCAACTTTAATACGCTTGAGGTAGGCCTGGGTATGAATATCACGGACTAACCACCCATATCATTGGTAGCATCATACGCCACTGGAATTAGGAGTGGAGTCGGGTCGGAATCTCGGGTGGGGTTGAGTGGGATGCGTATGGGGGTAGCGGGATCGATAATGCGAGACGCTCCCCCCTGATGAAGAAGGTCTGCGGGTCTACCGGCGATCGGTCTCATTCACTTCGATGTCTCGCCGGGGCAATATGCACACCGACTGTTGCCATTTTTGTTATCGAATTTTAAATTTGAACATTGATGTTAACCACTTGAATACCAAGCGGACACCGGTGACCGGAAAATATGCAAGCGAATACGGATGTTCAAGACATTTAAAAAATCAAATACTTGGTATTCTAATAGAATATAAGCAATATTTCGATGAATATGCTTAGTGCTATCTATACTGAGTCGATATAGTTTTTTAAAATATCGAATTCGAGTGTATATTAGGCAAAATTATTTTTCTCAAAAACACGCAGTATCTCTGGGATATATTAATGATTTATTTGCGCGGTATTCAAGCGGTTAAATGTTATTAATAATATAAGTTTTTAAAAATATCAACTTTTTTTATACAAAAATTCCCATAGCCGAGTGGTAACGTTTCTGTACATAGTCTATATCGCATTCATGGGCTTGTATTCACACATATTCATAAAATATTGTCTGCATCACTGTTATTTTTTTAATCTGGGCTTTTCGTCATCAGTCAGAAATTTGTATACAGAGTATCAACGATTTGAGAACTACAATTTTTCTTTTTGACATTGTAAATTTTCAAGATTACAATAAAAAGCAAAACCCACAATTGAGGGTATTACTTACAAACCCGACTCATGGCAAAATGGTTTAAACATAAACCATGAATGCAATGTAGTAAATAAAAATAAGTTTTGAAAGTATTTTAAGTAGTTAGTTTCAATTATACCCTCAATTTTATCATTAATCGTTGTATTTTTCCGGTTGTTTATGAAAAAAAAATGTGAAATTTTCCGCATTTATGTCACTTATTGTTTAACTATTCACTGACTACGTTAATTTTTTAATATACAATTAAAATTTAATCATTTATAACAGTAGTGTAACAATGTAAAATGCTTTTATTGCAGACCTTGATTTAGGTTATCGCTTTTGAATTCATGTATTCAGGATTTCTGAAATTTCAAGAAAACATTCGGTTAGTCATTAGCTATATTTGATATTACGATTAATTAACGATTTTCGTAAATATTAATGAAAGCTCTGCAATGAATCAGTCTCTATTAATAATGAATGCCATCTGGTTTATTTCTGAATATGATTAACACGTTCACATGCTAAAGCTATAAACAGTAATAAAATTTTAGATTAAAAAACGGTATTGAAAGTCAAATCCTTTGTGGCAACAACTGCATAACATAATTGATGGAAAAACACAATTAATTACATTTAATGATACGTTATATTTTTTTATTAAAATGAAAGCAAATATTCATTTTTTAAGCAACAGTCAAGCTTTTATTTCAAGTGAATGAATTATGATAGTAACAGTATATTTCTTTCCAGTATTCGAAGAAGTTACATTTTAGTTGCCATTTTTGAAAATAAATATTCACATTTTTATGGAGTTTATATTTAGTTAGTAAAATAGCTTTGGGAAAATATTTTAATGATTACTGTATCAAAAAACTTCGCGATTAAAATATAGTGTTCATTGATTGCAGTGCTTGTCTGAGATATTTTTATACTAATGATTTAATCAATACCTTTGAGGGCTTCCATCTAAGATCATGTATATGTGTATGTTTAAAATAACTCACTGTTACCAACATCAACTACGTTATTACAATACCAACGGTATCTTCCATTGTCTCAAGCGCCAGTTCTTTTATAGACATTATTCCATCGAGTGTTAAGACAGCCCTTTAATTTTTAAACATCTGAAACATAAAACCACTGAAAAAATGATTTTGACCAACGATTGTCAGACGTAAAATAAAACATTTTTCAAAGATTTTTTTATTTTAATTAATTGAAGTTATTTTGTATCTAATAATTTCGCTCCAATTCCTGTCTTCATATATAGTACCAGCATTCCCCATTCATATTATATCTGAGCATTTTTTTGCATAGCATGCATGTACGTATAACTAGCGTATCATAAATTGTTCACATTATATATTTATTGACGAATACAATAAAGCAAGAATACACCTAAATATATATTTAATAGTATGTACAAAGGTAATAAATATTTCGGCGCTTAGTTTGGCAGATATATTCTAGAATCGTATATTATTCGAATTAAACCATAACCTGTCAACTATCAAAACCACACAGTTGACTAGTAAATTAACTATTCCGTATTGTCATAGAATGATATATCTATACGTTTCCAATTATTCATACTTTTATTGAAATGACAGCTTAACACTTATTGAAGCATCATGGCGGCAAAACAAAAGAATATCAAATAAATGCTGCCAAATTAAAAAAGTTTTTCCATAGATATTTTAAAAATAGAACCGACAGTGTCTATTGTTACATTGGTAAATTGTAGCACCATTTAGGTATGTAAATTGCTTTTGCGTGTAATGCCGTGCTGTACATAAATAATTACTTTAACAATTATCATCACTAATCTTCGCGGCGCACTTGTATCAAAACTCTTGACAGATATTTCTGATCTATCTCATCTCGCAATAAAATAACACCCATATTACCTGAGTAAACATTATTTATCGGTTTCCAATAACCCACACTTGATTGATTATTACCGCCGCGCTGTGAATAATTAATTATCGAGACGATTGAAGAGTGAGCAGCACTACATTAATTATTACTCCGAATATTGTTTATTGCAACGAGTGAAAGAATTCATCTGAGGATGAATTTATTTACTTTTAATTAGCGTAAATGGAATTTGGAAAATGTGCCTGTTTAATCAATGTTGTGGATCTAAAAATTTAACTTCAAAGAATATTAGTTGTTTATAAACAATTCTTCAAAAGAATAGACTAACCCAGTCACTGTTAATTACGAAAAAAATATGAAATATTCACATGGATTAGATATCAAATAATATGCCACTTGATAATATCACACTCTATTGTCATTTTGTTGTATCTTTTTTTAAATTATTCTCATTTTGTCCATAATAGTTCATCTTAGAGTTTTTCATAAAATATATGATTGGGCAGTAAACATAATCACTTTTTTATTCGAAAACGATACCAATAGTAATTTATTATATATTGTCAACCGTTTTTTTTATTGTTATGTGAGTTTTTATTGCAGAATAATCAATTTTAATATGACATATTTATTTTTCTGTTGGATAGCAATTAAGTAAATAATAAAATGTCGTAATACCAATAATTAAGAAAACATTTGACCTTATAGCATAAAAAATATCATGCTAAAAATGAGTACACTTAAAAATTTCGATTTTCGTTGTGTGTAATAAAATATTCCTCTTACAATTTTTCAATCAGATCCACGTTTCTTTTCAATTATGCTCTGGGCTTTATCTTTCAATCTCCTTAATCTTCGAAGGACATGGACAAACTTTCAATTAACACAATTCATCCCGTTTTATAGCTTCGTTACGAATTTGTGATAATAATACATCATCATGATGATATTATTGAGAGATATTAGTTTGGTTTTCTTACTGAAGTTGGGTTCGTTTTATTTAACTGTTCATATAAAATTTGTGTTTTACCATAGTGAGTTTTGAATACTTGAATATAATATTAATATAACAAAAGACTGGGTAGCAAATGAAAAAATACATATTCTAAATAAAACATATGCCTTTTTAGACGTTGAATTCCATGTCCCTACATAATACATAATATAATTTATATATTTGATTATTTTATATTAACTCGAGCTTGGCAATAGTCATAGACTTTTGACATATACACCAATTTAACGAATTGCTCTTCACCAAATAATATCCAAATACAATACTTCCAGTATTTAAATCATTGTTTGTTTCGAAATAGGAAGAATGTATATATTTTCAACTATGTATTGTATTGATTAAAAAACTACAATGTTTATTTTGTATATACAGTAAAACCCCCATTTACACGAAATTCGGGACCGTTTAATTTGGAGCAGTGTAATTGGAGGAGTGAATCTCATACAAAATTAGGGATTTTGTTTTTTCCGCGAAAAATGCAAAATTCGGTTTTGCAAAAAAAATATGGATTAAATATTTAGTTACCAAGTGATAAAATGCAAAACGCGCCAAAATCCAACATATAGAAAGTCGCCCGGCTATGCGTGTATAGTCTGGCACGTGTTGAATACACAGACGCTAGCCAACATTTGACTGTATGCACCGCACAGACGACCGTCTCGTAGCAACGACAATGGAATGCGACCGTTTAATTGGGGGATTTGCGACGAATATTTCAGCCAGCGCGTAATTCGGAGTAGTGTAATTGGGGGTTCCACTGTAATATATTACTTTCTAACCAGTTTATATACTTAATTTTTGTCTGGTTTCGGAAAGCTTGCGCATATTTGAAAACATAATATATGTACAGATAATTCAAAAGTTTTTGATTTATCTGTATATTATTTTACAATTCCATCATAACTCATTATTAACAATGACACGCACGTAATTATCAAAGAAACATAAATCATTCATAATTACGTGTAATCAAAATCACGAGAGAAATAATATCCCAAACAATTCTCCCAAATTTCGTTAAGTGTTCGATCCAGACGTCATTTCAAATCAAACCAAGCCACCGCTACTCTTTGTTAAAACTTTTCAAGATAAATTTTTACTTCAGAAAAATATCCAGCTAGCTTATTTGAAAGTCCCTAGATACTTCTAGCCAAGAGTCTGACACAGAGTTTCTCAATATATGTTAATGAAGGACTCATTTTCAAGTGTTATAAATTTTCAACACTGATTTTTTATGTTCTCGTTTTTACTAAAATCAGGCAGTGGTTTCTTGAGCGATTCATTAAATCATAATCAAGACTTTAAGTTTCGAATATATCGTAATTTTTTATCTACGTGGTAATACGAAAGTAAAAAAAATGTGTAAAATTTTAATATTTTTATCAAATTTGAATACCTTGATCTTCACATTATTTCGATATCGAACTACATTTTTTCGTATCAGTCAACCAAAACTTATAATTTTTTGACTTCAAAACTTTTAAAATGAGATTATAACACAAAGTATTTAAACAATAAAAATTACAATCGAACTGGGTTATTACGATCACGGAAATAGCGAGATTTCGGCTGTAATGGGGGAACATTCTTTGACATTTTAGTTTTTAGTATTCTCCATACATTTATTCACTTTCCAATTTATCGATTTCTGTTTGAAGGCATGGATGTTGAATGTTGATGAAGTTTGAAAATTCTGTCCCGCCCCCTTCCGATTCTATAATAACTGGACGTAGCGAAATCAATTACTTAACCATCTTGCACTGTAACCAGGGGTGGGCTGGAGGGGACTCGAAAGGACTCACGGGAGCCCTTTGTTAAATTTTACTGAGGTCGGCGAGCCTCTTGTTAATTTAAGAAAAAACAATGTTTTGAGATCAAATTAATGTATAACTTCAATTTCTGACTTACGTATTATCTACGACAGCTTCAGTATACACAGTAGTAGATTTTCGGCCATTTAGATTAATACATTTATGATAAATTGCATATTGTTACACATTATAAATATATTAAGTAAAAATCGATTACTTATTTAAGTATTGGATAAAAAAAAATCACCCCTACCCCAGCGCACCGAAAATTGCTTTGAGATTCAGCGAGCCCCTTGTTAACGTACTGGCAGCCCACCGCTGACTGTAACCATCTATTTTATACTCTCTCCGAAAAAGATAGGTTGAGCATCTGAGTAACAAGCAATTATCGTAGAAAAACTTCAGATGAGATACCTCTATTCAGAAGCCACACAAAGGCTCCGCATTGGAAGCGGATATGTATTAATAAAAAAATATTTACTTGATAAAATTTAAAATTTCGACAAATTGCTTGTTGGAATTTCAATATTAAATTTGAATCGTGAAGCTTGCACATATATAAAAGTTTTTTTCGCTGACGACCCGGGTTTCGCCTTTCGGCATCTTCAGGCGTTCAAGTCAACGGATGAACTTGAACTGATGTTTAATAAATAAATGTATCGTGTTTTTATAAGAAATAAAGGTGAAACCCAGGCCGTTAGTGATTTAAGTTTAAGCCATTCAAATTTAAATATTTACTTGATTGGGTGTTTCTACATTTTTGTTTTTTATTAAAACTGTGATCGACTATTTACTAACACTACATAAAAAGTTTTGATTTAAATACAAGTACGGTTGTAGCATATAATATAAAAGATGTCAGTTAATTTTAAAGTTTTCTAAATCGTGAATAATTTTCGAATCGTTCTCTTGAGAACCGTCGGCCTACAGAGTGTAAAGTTGAATAAACATGGTTAGGCATTTAATTGTAGACCGAGTCAAACGCAATTTATTTTCGTCTGTCAGCTGGTAGCGAATGTACCTTAACAATAGGGTTGACTGCTTAGCGTCTGCATAAATAATGGCGTCTACCCAGCCGCATAAAACATGGGCTTGTCATATTATTCTATCGTCATGCATTCAGTACCCTTAACGATTATTAAATCATTAGCAACTCCATGACAAATAAATATACGACAACGTTTCACAAGTAATTATTCCATTCCGTGTCGACTGAAACCTACTTGAACTTTGAATAAATAATATGAACATTTTACTAATATTTATGTGTGCTTTTATTATTTCTATTTATGTAAATGTTAACAAAGCTGTTTAATGAATTGATTGTTGAAATTATTTTTTAATACATGTCCGCATATATGAACCAAAATAAGTTTTTCTACGAGAACTTCTTGTTACTCAGTTCCTCAATATCTCATTTTCGAAAAGAGTATAGATATTAGGATGAAGGCTGGGACATGGACTAGTCAGGGCTGGCGCCACCATACAGGCAAAATAGGCAACCACCTAAGGCGCAAACCATTAGGGGGCGCATTTATGAAGTATTTAAATTATTTCTATATCAAATTTGAATCGTTAAAATTATGTACATTCGCACAGATTTTGTCACTAACGACCCGGGTTTCGCCTTTCGGCATCTTCAAGCGTTCGTCAGGCAACGTCAGTTCAAGTTCATCCGTGCACTTGAACGCCTGAAGATGCCGAAAGGCGAAACTCGGGTCGTTAGTGACAAAATCTGTGTGAATATACATAATTTGAACGATTCAAATTTAATATTGAAATTCCACCGAGCACCTTCAGTCGAAATCTTAAATTATTTATATTTACTCAAATAAAAAGGTTTATTTTTTTTGGACATTTGTGTTTGTTCGTTGTAGTTATGTACCGTATTATATATAATTCGAAAAAGAGAGGTTGAGCAACTGAGTAACAAACAGTTCACGTAGAAAATTTCTATTGATAAACCTACATTAAGAGACCACATGCTTTACATTGAAAACGGGCATGGATGTATAGAAATATATTTCTATGATGCAGAGCTATTTTTTTTATTATTTCGAAAAAAAGGAGGCGCCCCAATAATCGTTGCCTAGGACGTCAAATAACCTCGCGCCGGCACTGGGACTAGTGGTTAACTAATCGTTTTCGCTACGCCAGAGTAATCTTAGAATTAGAAGGGTGGGAGCTAGTTTTTAGACATTACAAATATACATGCCTTCGAACGGAAATCGATAAAATCTATTGAAAAATGCTGTTCGTGTTGGAAGTTGAACCCGTGTGATTTGTGATGTAAGCTTACTACGTTGACCGGTGTTCCACGGACCCGACTTTAAAATTATTCTTAGACCAAATAGTTTTATAGACGTTCTGAAAGTTGTCAAAATTGTTTTTATCACTCTATCTAGACTCTTGGTTGTAGGTTCCTACGCCTATACCTTATAAATTTACCTTTTTTCTTATTTAAATATTGAAAACATAGACAAAATATTCATAAAGTACAATTGACTACATAGTAATGCTGTTTTCATGTCATATAAGGTTAATTAAAAATAATATTAATAAAAAACACAATATTTCTTTGTACTTTATTTCCACTTTATTTAAAAAGGTCAGGACCAGTTTCGCTCATGGCGAGCATTGTCAACTGATAATCATGTTTCATTACTGCACGCGCACATCCACGCCTTCATCTACTAGTCTAGATTCTAGCACCAGGATTTTGATTTTGCGCATTTTTTTGTGTACTTTGAGTTTTTCTCTTTTATAAAACGGGACATTTTGGCGTCTCAAAGCTGTATTTGGGGACACCGAGACACGCCGCCTCAAGGTGGGACCTTTTATCACATGACAGTAATTAATAAAATATCTTAAAAGAAAAATCCTCATATGTTTCAGTTTTTAAGCATCTACACAAAAAAAAATGTTTTTGCAAGATACAAACATCTACATCCAAAAGAGATCTGCTTTTTTCTTGAATTTAGCATACTACAATTATAATACAATATACCTAAGAAGTTTGCATGACAAAATTATAAACGTGAACAAAATTGTTTGATTATCCTCACTAACCAGGGCAAGTAAATGATGATTATAATGATATTATTACCTCTTTTGATATGCTTAACAAATAAAGGCTTAAAGTGACATCTTTTGGCAAAGGGTTTACAATTTAAATTGGAGAGATTACTAAACTAAGCTCGCAACTTTATCTCTGGTGTTCAGAAATTTTCACAACATTCCGACAAGCAGTAGCGTGCTGTAAAAGACAATAAATATAGCCGACTTAATATGCTATTATCACAATATGCGGTAAACAAGAAATCATCTGAACAAGCAGTGTTGAGGTAATATAAAAAAAAACAAGCTCTTACTTACATATTGCATAAAAAGGGCATCCATTAGTGAAGAGCTGAGAAACCTGTGGCCATTTTAGTATTTAAATTAGACATTTAGATAAATTGAATTCATATTTTATTGTTTGTGTTAATTAACATGATAACGTAATACACGTTTTAGTATATCAATGTTAGTAAATTGTAATAAATACGGCTTTATTTAGTTGCTCATAAACAAATGAAAACGTCCCACACTGCACTGGCATCAACATAAAATGATCATATTTATTACTATACGAGATAAACATAATATATACCTCCAAAACTTATGTGTACTGGGGCCGCTTTCAACCCCGGGATCCCAACTAATTTTGCGATCCTGTAATCCCGGAATCGTCTTAGTACTAATCCCGAGATTTCGGGATTCACTATAAGTTACAACACGTACAAATTCTTAAAAAGAGCTAAAAAAGCTCAACAGCGCTGGACTGGCATACGTTTTTTACTTGTAAACTTTTTGTGGACAAAGATTATGAATCCTAAGATCCCAGGATCACAAAAAGGGTCTGAGATTGGATGCCCCACTGTTTACCACTGATAACTTGAACGTAAAAAAAACATTAAATCAAACTTAAACTCACATTCATTTCAGTCATTTTTATATCATAAAATCACTTCTAATACTTCTAAATGATAAAAAAATCTTTATATTATTTTAGAAATTGGTAGGAAGAGTAGGTACATGAAAAAATCTTATTTATCATCTTATCATCTTTCGTGTAATTTAAAACGATTAATTTCAACCGTTAACATAAAAAAAAGTTTGAGAGCGTGTTTTTACCTATTTCTCTTCTATAAACTAGGGCTTCGAACCGCTATTTTTTTCGTTCCGGTTTTCGTTCCGGTTCAAGTAAAAAAAATTAAAAAAAAATTTTCTACTGCTTCGCAATTTTTCTGGGAACGCTACTGCTGGAAAGTATAATTTTACCCATTTAGTCTGCATGAAAATACCCGGATATGGTATACCTTCCGGATAACTATGAAAACTTATTTTGTTGAAGAAAATTGTAATAATAACGTTATGTTGGGAACCGTGTACCTCGACTAATATATGTTCTTTGAAAGAATTGATCATTGTTTGATCCTTTGTATAAGCTCATTATATTAAAGTAAAAATACATATTCCACCAGCTACCCCGTTTGGCACAATTACAGTATCCAACATTTTTTTATTATTATTTTGTGTAATTATTAAATCACAATTTTTTATGATACAGTTTTTATGGGGGAACGAAAAGCTACAGTCTTCAAGCCCTAACAAAAAAATAAAATACTTATTTGTGCTAATTCCACTAATACAGTGGAACCTCTCATAACGAGTTTAATTCGTTCCAGAATCTTACTCGTTATGTGAAATACTCTTTATGCGAAACAATTTTTCCCATATAAAACAATGTAAAATACAATAATGCTTTCCATGACGGTTTTTTTTTTAACTTTTAACGTTTATTCAAATAAAATTACATTCTTATAAATTGTTATGGAGCGTAACAACCTGGAATGCGATTTCGATTTGCAAACAACAATTTAAAAAATGACTAGTTTTGGTGAAAATGTGACAGCATTATCGTTGAACAAATTTGTAAAACGCATAGCCACCTCCTTATTAGGGTGATGCTTCTCAGTGTACGGATACAACAGGTTTCCATGCTTTCAGCATTTCTCCTATTGTTCCAGAAGATTGTTGTTCTGCTACTTCCTCTTCTTCCACTAACAAATTCTCCTCTATAAATGATTGCTGTGAAAAACAATGCAACTCTATAAGCTCTTTGGTGGTCAGCTCTTGACCGTGCACTTCCACAAGCTCATCAATACCGTTGTTATCCACCTCCAGTCCTATGGTATTGACCAAAGATACAATCTCATTGACTGTAGACTCCACAGATATTGTTTCAAACTCCTCAAAATCACATTCAACAACGCTCTCTGGCCAAAGCTTCATACAAGCAGAAATGAGGGTCCTCTTGGTAACCCCTTCCCACGCTTTGTCATTCATCTTGAGGCAAGCAACGATGATCTTTCCAAAACTCTCTCGAAATATCGTTTTTCACAATCTGTTTTGCTCGTTATGGGAATTACTTGTTATAAGAGGTGCTCGTTATGAGAGGTTCCACTGTATTTAATATGATCAGGACCGGTTTCGTTCAAGACGAACATTATCGACTGATCAGATAATACAATATTACAATGCTGTTTATATAGAGCAAATAAAGTTATTAGGTTGTAACAAACAATTGGTAATTGAAAGGAATTTACAGGTAAAGAAACATCACATGAATCAGAGCCTTTTGATGAAGTAAATTTAACCTGACCGAGGTGTGGTTGTTGCTTCCAAACTGAAGCTTTGCGACCTTGAGTATGCAGACGACACTGTCATATTTAACAAATCTGTCGAGGGTATTAATGAGGCAATGGATAGGCTACAGGGCAACTCGTATCGTACTGGCCTTGACATTAATGCGAGTAAAACCAATTTACTCTGCAACAATAACCCTCCGGACTCAGGCTACCTTTTGACGAGCGCAGGGAAAAACATCAAAAAACCCGACAGTTTCAGGTGCTTCAGGAACAATCCGTGTAAAGAGCTCGCGATCTAATTAGGGATAGCTGGAGAAATCTTTAACCCAATGCTGAAAGTCTGAAACCCACTGTTGTACTCGGTCAGAAGCAAGTGCCTCCTGTTCCACGCGTGCATCTTGAAATTGCTGCTTTATGGTTGCGAGACATGCCACCTTACGAAAGCGCAAAGTAAACGTATACTGTGCTTTGAAAACAGATTCATGTGGCGAGTACAGTGGTCTAACTTTGTCAGGAAACGGAGATAACCAGCGGACTAACCAGCCCATATTACGTCCAAAATATAACAAACGATGATGGACCTGGCCTGAACATGTGCTGCGGATGCCCCCAGAGAGTCTGAACCCTGCCTGTCTTTTCTACCAACTTGATAGGTCCTGACATCGTAGATGTCCACTGATGACCATCCATAAGATGTACTAAAAATAGCTACAGAACACTGGGATAATCTAAGAGGTAGCAAAGAGACTGGGGGGTATATAAAATATCGGAGGAACCATGTGGTGACCTTATGCTCCGTTAAAGGAGCGGATATGAAAAAAAATTGTGATATCAATAGTTGGTCGTGATTATTATCATTACGTTCGTCTATAATGAAAATCATTAATCCGTATTTTTAACGACATCTACTAAACATAAGGTATAAAACTATTACATAATCTTTGTAAATTTAATATTTGTATAATTAAATTAAGATTCACATTTTTTCAACGGTAGTTTCTTTATAAAAACTACGAAAATTAACTACTGGATTATTATGTAAGATTTCATTTTCTATTCTATGATTAAAACTGGTTGAAAACATTAAAAAAGGAATAATTTACTTACTGGATATTTTACGAAGAGCGAACATTTTGTTACGCCGAAGAGCTTTTATAATATTCCCTTCGTCGGAGCTTTTGTACGAAGCCTGAAAACTTGTTAATATTATAAAATGAATTTTTAAAAGTCACGTTTCGTATTACAGGATGAAAAAATGTCTAAATATAATGGATTGTTTGTTTTGTACTTGCCGCATTATTTATCATGTCATTATGGCTGTAAATAGTTTTGGTTTGGTTTTTTATTATAAGCCGAGTCATTGGTCACTTTTTTGCATCCTGGGATTATGTGATGTCACAAATTTTATCCCGTGATTGTTGCTTGTCTCGATTTCTGTTATAAATGTTATTTTAATAAATTTATAAGAAGTACGTACTTTTATAAAATATTTGAAAGGAATCATATCATTGTTTGTCAAACAAAACATAATATTGAAATAACTATCAATATAGAAAAACTAAATATACTATTTTTTAACTTTTCATCCACTATTAATGAGCTTGTTTATTTTTAATTTATTTGATACAATTTCACCACGCAACTTAAGAAACTTTAAACGTTATGAGCTATTAAACTAATGTAACTAATTTTAAAAAAACTTTTATTAATTTAGTTTAGCATAGTGGGTTAAAAAAAAGGATTTGATAAAGTAAGATTTCTTCCATGATTTTTCAGTATAACGCCACCGTCAGAATTTAAGTTTCGTTGGCAAAATTCTGAAATAACCCTTATATATTTTAAACCATCTCTATAAAACTTATTTTTTTCCGTATGTTACAAATTTAGTTTTATTTTTGTTTGATTTTTAATAAACTTCAGTATTAAATTAGAATCGCTTAAATTGTATACATTTTCACATGTTTTGTCACTAATAACATGAGTTTCGCTTTTCTGCATCTTCAGACGTTCAAGTGCACGGATAAACTTGAGCTGACGCTCAGTACATGAGTGTACGTGTATGTAGGAAATAAATTTATTTATAACTTACCTGAATATGTCGAAAACAATTAAATTTAATATTGAAATTTCACCAAGCACCTTCAGTCTAAATCTTGAATTAAATTTCAGGACATTTAAAATACCGCACATATAAAACAGGGACTGTAATTCTTTACAAATGATATTTTACCATTTTTTTATGGTTGATTGTTCTATTTATGCTATTTTTGAGTTCCAAAAGATATCAATCAAAAGGAAATGAAAGAGGAAAACAAATTAACTATCCCGCTTAATTACATCTTGAAAATCTTTGTTAAAATTGATCAGCGACAACGAGTTATTAATAATTTTAGTATGTACGGTTGTCATTTTATAGAACACGTAATATTATTTAGTATTTTTTAAGTACACATTACAAGCTAATATCGATATCGTAACTTTATTCAAAAATATGTCCATCTATATGATTAATTATAATTTGAATTTGACTCCTTCCACTAAATTTTCAAAACAGTTTATTTGAGAACAGAATGGGTACAAAACCAATTATAACGCGCGGAAATATTTTTTAGAATGCTTTTTTTTACCATAAAATGTACGATGATATTATAAGTACCTTTATATATTGTTGACCCATTTTCAAAACTGACAACGGCTTGTTTGCACACGCTGAGATGGCGATTTTTTTTAAATTTCTTATGTTGCAATTTAACAACGCGAAACCGAACAAAAAGCGCAGATTATAAATGCTCAGAGAATCTCGCGTACTGCCGTTCACCGCCGAAGTCGCAAAGCTTGCATTCATAATTTATAGACCCGGCGCCGAACGGGTTTCACTTCTCGACCCGATGTAGGACACGGAAGAATTTTCTTACCCAATACTATTCACTGGAGACAATGTATTTATGTTTATAAACATATTTGAAATTCATGAACTTCCGATCATGACAATAAACATGGTTGCGCGAGAATTAACAAAAATATTTTATTGCAACTTACTTATATTATTTGGATTAACTTATTTCTATGTTCAATACGGTACTTAACGTAGAAGCCACTAGGACAGTGTTTCTCAACCTTTTTAGGAGCGTGGCCCCTTTTGAGTGTCTTTATTTTTCTGTGGCCCCCATACGTTTTTTTTTTAGCTCACCGAGGAATTGGAAATCCCTAATTTGGTATACTTTTTCCAGAATATCTCCGAAAGACCTTTTCATTTTTTTTAGCTCACCGAGGAATTTGAAATCCTCAATTTGCAAAATTTCCGGGACAATTTAGCATTCATCCGGATCCATCTGGAACAGGTGGTAACCCTACCCGTGGCCCCACTAAGCTGTGATGTGGCTCCCCAAAACAAAAATAACTCTCTGTGTCCCCCTTAGAACACGCTGTGGCTCCCTGGGGGGGCCACATGGCCCACCGTTGAGAAACCATGCACTAGGGTATCCAATCCCGGACCCTTTTTTATGATCCCGGGATCTCGGGTTTGACAATTTTTCAATTCCGGCATCCCGGGATTGAGCACTCAACATAAAATCGTGTATAAATTGGGATTCGGGATTGAGAAATTTTCGGAAGAGCTAAAAAAACGTCTCACGCTGGTAATTTTGGTATATCCGTAAATTTGTGGGTTTTTGAAATTGACATAAAATTGTTAGAAAAATCTCATGATTTCAAAATTGCAATTTTTTTCAATTGATTTATCAATTACTGTTCGAAGGCATGGGTGTTTGTGATGTCTTAATTTCCCTCCCACCCTTTCTATCTATCAATAACTGGGCTTAGCGAGGACGAGTAGTTTACCACTAGAGTTTACCAATACTAGAGAGTAGTTTACCACTTGTAGTTTACAACCTCTCTTTGAAAAAGAGAGGTTGAGCGACTGAGTAATAAAAAATTCTCGTAGAAAAACTTTTGTTGAGATATCTCCATTAGAACGCCATATGCTCCACATTGGGAGCGGACACGGATAATAAATAAAAACAATACACATTTGTTTCATTTGCAATAATCTTTTGTTATAATATGCGTGTATATGTTATAATTTAAGATAAAATAAAAATAGGCTTATTTTTCTAATTTACCGGTAATGTAAGCCCTACTTAGAACGCATTAATGAGCAAAAGCTTTCCGAATTTCTAATACAAAAATGCTAAATAGTGACAAAACTAAATTTCTTAAAATATGTTGAAATCATTGGCGACCAATCCACTTGCGATCTACAATATTGGCCTTTATAATACAAATAAGCATGGTAAAGATATACAGAGTCAACATTATTTGTGTTTCGAGTCGAAAATCTAGGTCTTAATATTTTTTCGAGTATCAAATATTTACCTCTTGCTTGTTGTTTCATATTTATCTTGCAATCAGTAAGTTTGTATTGTTCGTTTCCATCGACTATAAACAGTATCCGTATTTTCGTTTGAAATATTAAAAACATAATTGTGTATTATTAAAATTGATATATTTATAAAATATATATATGTTTTTTTACAACGTTTTTGTATTGCAAATTCCGATATAGACAAAACAGAAGAAATGTCAGTCAATTTTCAATTTTTTATAAATATGTTATTAACTGTATATTTACTAAAACATTTTTAAATACGTTCAATTGTGAGTTCTCAAAAAAGTCAAGTTTTCATATAAACCCATTTACATTTTTAAAATAAAAAAGCTATTTTTAGTGACTACCCAAAAAGTTGTCAAGCAATCGTTCATTTGCTGAGAAAAACTTTCCTGATGTAATTTTGTAAAATTGATCAAATACTTTAACTGGATACACTACGAATAGCTTTTTTACAAAAAAAAATATGTCTGTTAATCGAAAATTGTCAGTTGTTATATTTAATTAATTTAAATACACGAATAAGTTAGAAAAAAAACGAATCGATCCAGTTCATTCAACTTTTTACTAATTGTCAATTTATATCCATCCGGGATTTGATTGTTTATTCTTGGCTATATCTAATGTCTTAGTAAACATTGCCAGTAGAAAAAAATACTGATTTCACATTATTTTATGAAAAAAAATAAGAACCTTGTCGATATATTATAAATTCCAGGCAGTAGTGTCATCTGTTGACACTCGCTAAATGCGGACGATGCAATACAGGGAAGAATAGTGGGATTAATGTTACAGATAGACATTTAAATCAAAACAAAAATATGATATCATTGTTGCATTAAATTATGAAAGAAAAAAATATAAATTCACATATTTGTTTAAACTTTCCCGTGCTAATCTCGTTCTGCTCATTTTCGTGGGTCTAAGAAGTTTTGTCTGCAGACGTGTGATATGTACCGAAACGTCTCCCTAATTGTTAGGCACTAAATTTGCCTGTCAATCAGTTTATCATATATAAAATTGCATTCAGTTTTATTAATTTATTAACGAATAAAAATATAATATAATGCTACGATAAGTTGTTTCGGTGGTAAAATTGTGGTAACTACATAGTTACCAATGTTAATTAACTACTTCACCTTTTTATGAAAATTTTTAAAGACTTTTCTAATACAAGCTATTTTTTGAGGACGACATTTAATTATTAATGTAATATGTTATTATCAAATTTATTCTCTTAACTGTGTACTTAAAGTACCAAATTTGAGCTGCTCAATGAAATTTTATATTGTTTTGTAATTTTAGTATTATGTATTTTAGTATTATCATAAAGAAACTTAATATGGTATAAAAATACATATATGAAAGTATATATTTTGTTCATAATTTCAATTATGACATAATTATTTTTAAGTGTTCACTGTCAATACTTAATAGAAAAGCATTACATTAAAAAATTAGATTAAATAAAGTATTATTACATTAAGATCAAGACCGGTATGAAACCGATTAATAACATTCATTAACGAACATCATTTGAAATTTTCGTGATGAGAGAAAAAATTAGGGATTGGAGGGCCTACATAAAATATACAGATATTTGTTTTTTTTCTGTCTTCATTAACACATTGATGGTATATATCGTATACATAAGTGGTGTTGAATAATAAATCATAATTTGTTTTTTTTTTAATCCAAGAAGTTTTTGTATACAACAACTCACAGTTTCATACTGTACGTTGCCTGTATACCTGCCCGTTACATTGCCTACCTCAATTTGCAGAGCATCCCCTAGCTGGCTACGATTACGTGTCTTTGGCGTAGCGCTTGCTCGTAGCTTGAGGGTGGGCCATGAGGTACCTTTTAGTCAGAAACACTACGCTGCGTCTGCGAGCAAGCGAGTGATCTTACATTTTGTCATGTTTTATTTTTGAGGGGATAATTTTTTTTTAAATCTTAAAAAAAAGAAATTCTTCCGTTTTTTTTATTATTTATTTGTATTTTTATTAATATAATGACTTCCTACAAAAATGGGGTGAGACTAACGAAAAAAAAACAACTTGGTACACATAGGTTGAGGTCTTATAATCATAAAATAAGTTAATTTTACCTTTTTAATATTTTTAAGATTCCTTAAGGCAGAGGTTGGCAACCTAAATGCAATGGCGTAAACTAGTAAACCTATTGTATATTAACACATTTTTACTGATAACAATAATACACACTTCATAAAAGTATCATAAATACAATATTGAAACATATTTAAGTTATACGTATTGGCAAATATTGTTGATATATATTTCAACAGCATATCATCAATATAGCAATGATTCGGATATGTTTAATGGATAAGTTTTAAAACATTATTTTCAGTGTGGTCTTTGAAAGTTAGTAAGCGGCCTCCCACATGCGTCTTTTTTTATTGAGAGATTATGCTCTAAACCAGAGATTCCCAACTGACATCACTTGGTGGACCAAATAATATTATGCATGTCTCTGATGGGTCACATGTAAATATTTTAAGCCTTTATAATAAAATGATATTTTCTTTTGTATTTATAATTATAAATAAACAGTTTTCAATTAAACAAATATATTATTTTTTTAAATCATTTAACAAAACATTTTCATTTTTTATCTATTTACCAACAACAAAATGTATAGAATGAAACTCACAAAACCTTCAATCTGGCCAAGGTTTGGGCAAGCTGGCTGTGATAAAAAATAGGCTAGTATTTTTCTGGTCAGAATTTAAATAACATTGGTCAGAATTTATATTAAATGGTCATAATATATCGGTCAGAATAAATAGTCACAATTTAGATGAAATTAAAAAAAAACCTAACCTAACCTACTAACCAAAATTGTTATTAAATATTCCGACCGTATAATATTTTTATTCTGACCAAAAATTGATTTTAATTCTGACCATTTAATTTGTTTCCCAAAATATATACCTTTTTGTTAATAGTGGTACAAATTTTGAATGAAAAAATGTTCCCTACATCTCACAATTCATGACATATGACTTATTTAATTAAAAAATGATGAAGTATCAATTTAATAAACCACGAATTGTGAAACGTAATTTCGTTGATAAACTATCAAGGTGTCACGCAATCGTTGGTTTGCCATCAGACCTAAGTTGGAATAGTAGACAGAAATAGATTTCAACAATATTACGATATTCTTGTGACTGACGACATCATTTTTTGGTGTATTATAAGCGCCAACATCGGAATTAATATAAATGTTCTTGTCCAATTGCTTTGGCCGCAATTTGATAGGCAAGTTTCTGTTTCATGTAAAAGCTCTTTTACTCAATGGTGGGTCGTATTATTCCCACTTGGCCTACCTACACTGGTTTAGCGAACTGAATTTATACCAAGGCCAATATCATGTACTGCAAGCCCACGATACACTATAGCTCTGAAGCAGTATCGAAAGTTATAACCTATTATATTAAAAGCTTTAAAGCTTTTATTTTATCCAATGCGATCCATATTTAGATTCCAAAATCGTGTAAACTGGGCGAGCCAATTTTTCTTATTCTAATTTCGTAAACAAATTAATAACTTCTATTTATTTATAAACATCAAACATTCTTCTATCTAATCTACAAGCAGTTGGTTTTACTTCGTTGCAAGTCAAGTGGCAAGCGATTTTGTCGACTTGGTTTCAGGTAGGGCTTCCGAACCGGGTATTAGGGATACCCGAACGTTTTTTAAATAACCGAAAACCGGGATGTTATTAACGGGTACTCGGTTTTTTAAATTCCAATATAATATTTGATTTTTCTATATAAAATATATGTATTTTCAAGATGTAAATGCTTGGCATAAAATAATCAAGTCAAGCGGATATGGATACAGTAAGTCTTCGACTTACGTAAATCCATTTTGTTTATCCACGTTTTTTTTCCCGATGAGCGTGGGTTTCAATAAAAACAAATATTTTGGTGATGTGTGATAGATGTTTCCATCATTCGACTAGTAGATGAAGGTTTAATGAATGCATTTAAAAAGTATTATATACTTAACAAATAGTAGTTATTCAACGAAATTAAGGAACGAATTTTTGATAGAAGTTGATGATCAAAAAACTGAAGACCAAGAAAAATAAAAGAAAAGATTCTGAATGATTTTCAAGTGTGTGAAAAGCAGTAAATGATGGTATTTGCATGATACAAATTAATTAAGTAAGGGAAAAATGGTTACAAGGCAAATACTGGACCAGAAATTAACTTGGTATTTTGTACTTAACATTAACATGTTATCTAAACGTTTGTATGCTTTTGACAATTTGAATGTGCATACGTATTTTATTAATAAATAATAGCTTAGTTTTGTGATATGTTCAGATATTTTTTTAAATGTAACACATATTATATCAAAATATGCTCGATTTCAAGTTTTATTCGACTCACGCGAAAACCTTCGGAACGAATTAATCACCTAATTCGAGGACTTACTGTATTATAACTTCAGAGGAAGTGTTATTATTTTGATTGTATCAATAAAACAACATACAATTTTCTTACAGTATATACTTAATTATACTTCTGTTTTAATTTTGCATTACTTTTTTTTTAATTATCAATAATTAAATCACTATAATTGTAAATACGTACTATTGAGGCGAAATAAATAAAATAGTTTAATACATATTATAAGTATATTTGTACATAATAAATTTAAACTGTGGGTCAGTATATAACAGTTGAAAAAAAAATCCCGTAACCGTGCCAGGTAACCGGTTAGTTTATGAAAAAATACCCGAAAACCGGGAAATGCATTTGAGCGAGCAGTTGAATACCCTAGTTGCAGGATCACGATTTTAACTCGTAGCCGTAGTGGAAACAATCGTATACTAAAATTTCAATAGATTTATGAATTTGAACTAGAGGTATGAATGTCTGTGATGTTTTAAGCTTTACCAACCACCGCCTATCTCAACCCTAAAAAAGAGGCGCAGAGTAGCGATTAGCTATTTTTGATATACTGATACTTTCAACTAGGGCTTCCAATTAACCGGACATATAAACTAACCGGTTTTCGGTTTATTTTTACAAAATAAACCGGTTAACCGGTTTAAACCGAAATCTTTTGTTTACATACATGTATATATATCAGTCATTGCTGAAAAATGCAAAAATCATACAAACTATTTTTGCTTCTTCTATAGGTAAAAATAAAAATAGCAATGGTTAATAATAAAATTACAATTTTTTTATTTATTTACAAAATATTTTCACATGAAACGTATAAAAAATCTTATTAAGATAAAAAAAAGAATGAATTCAAAACAATTCTCGCATAAAAGTAAAATTGTATAACTTAAATGAACTCCCACAAAGTTACCTTCGAATCTATTCTAAATACCAAAAAAAACACTTTTTTATCAAACGTATGAAATATAATTCATATACATGAATATACATTAATAAAAAATAAACGAATAATAATTGAATTAATACATAATGTTTCTATATGTAATATGATTTATATTTACAAAATTTAAATACAAAACGAGGTGACTTAATACTTATAACTATTATTTTTAAAAAAATGAATAACATTATTGAAAAAAAACATTTTATGCATGTTTTCCTTAATGACTGACCGTTATGAGTACACACAACTGTCAACAATAATTTACTTCATTTTTACTACTTTTATGAGAAAATAAATATAAAACAAAAATAATGAAGGTTTGATTGATTTGAATAATTGATGAAAAATAAAGAATTTATATAAACGCGGTTAACCGTGGGAAATAAACCGGTTTTCGGTTTTTTTCAAAACAGGCAAAAAACCGGTTAACCGGTTTCGGTTTAAACCGGTTTGGAAGCCCTACTTTCAACATGTTCACAGTCAATTCTTGGTGGACTAATAATATTAAAAATTGAAACACTCTATAGCACTAATTTTACATTATTTTTTAGAGATCAGAATGCACGAAAATGATTAACTGATGAAAATATGAATCGTTAAAGAAAAAAAATAAAACACTCTTTTGTACTAATTCCACATTTCAGGAGTCTAAAAGAAAACTTTATTTTATAAGATTATTAATCCATATCCACTCCCATTGCAGAGCATATTCTGAACAGAAGTTTTTCTACAGAAACTGCTTGTTAGTCAGTCGCTCAACCACTCTTTTTCAAAGAGAGTAGTAGGAATGAAAGGATAAAACCAGGACAGGACTAGTGGTTAACTAATCGCTCTCGCTACGCCTAGAAAGGGTGGGAGGGAACAGAAATCGATAAATAAAACGGAAAAAAACGCTGTTCGTAATGGGACTCGAACCCGTGAGATACGGCACGGAAGCCCACATCTTTAACCGCTGCGCCATATGAACCGAGATATAGTAGAATGATTTAAACACAAAACGTTTTAAATCGTAAATTTAATAACAATCTAAGATAATAATATGTTAATTCAATCTTTTTTTACACAGTATAAATATACAAAATTTTAACTGCATATTTTTATCTCATTTCAACGATAAGATAAATAATACATTATATGGACTTTAAAACACATACAATAGAATCATATCAAAGTTTATATGAAAGAGGTCATACGTATTAAATACGTTGAGCTGCCAAATATTAAAGTGAGGAACGCATGGCTGGCCAGAAATCGCTCATGCATACATTGTTAGTGTAATATATGGATGTGCCTGGAGTCCATTTATAGCTCGATTTCTGTTTAGAAACTCAAATACAGACTGGTAAGTGTACCTTATTTAAAATTAACCATAGAGTTTATATTGTATTTAATAAAAGCAGCAGTGTTTCTATAAATTGTTAAATTATACTGATACATGTATTTATGCCGTTATTAATGTATTATATCTAATTAAATGTCGGGTCCGTAGAGCAGCGGGCAACGTCGTTGGTTTACGTGATGGATCTCACGGGTTCGAGTACGTGTATTTTTTCAATCTTAAATCTTTAAAAAAAAAAAAAAATCTTCCAACCTTTCCAATTTTCAAATTAAAATTAGTTAACTACTAGTCCTGTTTTAGCTCCATACTGAGTAACAAACATTTATCGTAGAAAAAACTTGTCTTGAGATACTTACCTCCATTAGAAGATCATATGCTCCACATTGGTAGCAGAATTAGACTTTAAAAAATCAACCCTTAGTCTTGAAAAAGTTTTACTTTTAGAGTTAAATTGTTAAGCATTACAGACAATGTTCCCTCTAAAAAAAAAATTGACCACGGACCCCCCAAGTGAAATAACTCCCAAGGGGAATAACACCCCCAAGTTAATTTTGACCGGACACGGACCACCCGGCGGGGTCTCAGGGACCCCTGGGGGTATGTAGGAACCACTTTGGGAACCACTGATTTAGTACAATGGTGAAGAACCTTTTCAGGTCCGAAGGCTCTAATTGATTATCTGGAATCTAAAATAGAATCTAAGATAGATTTCATCATACTTCAGTGATATATTTATGTATATACTCTTGTAAATTAATGAAAATTATTAAACAATAACTGGACTAAGTCAAATGAGCTCATTTGATGCCTACTATAAAAGCCACATATTTGCCACTGATCTAGTATTAAACTATAAAGGATTTTTCTAGTTTTTCTATGGGTTTATTATCGTTAACCTTTTTTTATCAGCGTCAAAGTGAGAAAACCTCATTATAAATTTCGTTCTTACGATTGCATTTTATCCCCCAAAATTACGATTGTAACAGGCTCTTGCTTGAACCCAAAAATAGAACAAGGACGATATATACGGTATATGTGCCAACATAGACTGAGAAAACAGTCAAGGATTTGCTTCTCGCACTACGAAAATCATTAAAAATTAACATTTTGCATTTCCGGACGAGCGGACGGACCCGCGTTAAGCGACGGTCCACAGGGACTTTCCCGGAAAACCACTGGCACATAAAAATATGTAGAGTAGGCTTTAGCACGTGTCAATATGATATGTAAGTCGCTATAACTGATATTAAAATTTCAAGAGTCAGCTTCTGAAGAAAACTCCACTACGTTTATTATTTCAAACAAGGTCGCATTTTTTAATGATTTTCATTGTTGTTTTTTTTTTCAACTGATAAACCGTTCAAAAAACACAAAATTTTAAAGCGTAGTTTCTCAACCTTTTTGGGCCCGTGATCTCTTTTGAGTCTCCATAATTTTCCGTAGCCCTCATACCCGTACAATACAAATGAGGAGGCCAGAGATTTACGGAAATTAAAAACCAAGGAATTTTCGGATCTCCCAAAATGAGAAAACGTGAGACCCCCCTCCCTTTTTTTAGCTCTTCCCAGAATTTCAGAATATTATGTCTATGCCCGATTTTTAAAAATGTTGGGAGTTTATGGATTTGCCCGTGCCCCCCCCCCCCACAATACTGTGTTGTGGCTACCCTATTTTTTTTTCTTTGGCCTCCTTGGAACATGCTGTGGCCCCCAATTGAGAAACCGTGGCTATAGAATTCATTATATCAATTCTAAAGTAGGTCTTATATAAATTTAAGAGATGTCGTAGTATGAAACAGTTTTTTATCCATTCTAATGGAAGTGTCTCAACAGAATTTTTCTACGAGAACCGTTTATTATTCAGTCGCTCAACCTCTGTTTTTCAAAGAGAGTAGTAGTAATAGAAAGATAAGTCTACGACAGGATTAGTGGTTAACTAATCGCTCTCCTTACACCCAGTAATTGAAGGATAGGTAGGATGGGAGGGAAATTAAGACATCACAAACACCCATGCATTTGAACAAAAATCGATAAACACTTCGAAAAAAAATCTGTTCGTACTGGGAGTCGAATCCGTGAGATCCGGCACGGAAGCTAACCAACAACGCTAACCGCTGCGCCATAGGACCCGACAATACTAGTTTATTTATTTCACCTTGACATAGGTATAGATTTACCAGATTGTTGTGGTTTAAGTTCTTTTCCCGATTTTGGGTCGGTATTATAAGTAGAGCTTTTTTACAGTATATATGACATCTTATTATATTCCTCGCTTTCTATTGAGTGCAATATTAATATTAAATTTCATAAAAAAGTTAAGTTATTTGTCCAGAAAGTAATAAGATCTAAAATCGGTTAATTTAAAATAAATATACACATCAGTCGACATCATACGACTCCAATGTATTTTGACTCCGTTTGTAATACTTAAATTATTCATAATAAAATATTTTCATGTGACCGTTAATATTCCGCCGATCTGCTAATAAACAAGATGTATGTACAAAATAGCTTTTCGTCTATCCTCTTTCTACAATATTCCATTTTTACATCTTTGCGGCAGCACTATTGTATTGAGTTCGCCCCTATTTAGGGGTGGGTAACCAACAATGACTCGATCCAGCGAGCGAAGGCCGGATGATGTCATTACATCGGAGATGTGTCTCCAATTTGACCCACTTGCAACACCAACGAACGTTAGGGATGTTTGGTTAACCCATCGACGTAAAGCTTTTCATTTTTCAATTGTGTAATACAACACAATACATAAATGTACTCACCAAAGCATGAGCTTTTGATTGAGTTTTCGAAATAGACAATGAAGAACTTAAAAGCTTTATTAAATAAAACCAGAGCTTTGGTCTTCGAATCGTAAAAAATACGCAAATACAAAATATATACATTTTTTCCCCTTTGAAACTTGGTTATAATCGGACAATTTGAAGTCGGAGTTGGATTTGTTTATTGTTAATATTAATGTATTTGTTTTTATAAACGCTTCATATTTTTTTTCAAAAATAAAGAATACGTTTTGGTTGAGTTGCGATTATTTATGGATAACATAAGAGACCACTGCTTAAGCACGCCACTGGCTCCTTGCTATTTTTTTTTACAGCTATATTGTATTGTAATATAATAATAAAGAATGTTTAACTCAACTGCGATGTTTTGAAAATCATATTAGAATAGTTTTTGTCAATTACACGAATGTTTATAAAAAAACCATTTAATATTTTTTCTCAATTATAAGTGCTGTATACTAATACACTCACCATTTAGCCCTGTATTAGTATATATTCTTATCGGTTGAAAATATTCGTGATGCGCAAAACCAGTCCTGATCATATTAAATAAATCAAAAATTAATACAAAAGAGTGTTTTATTTTTTGAATATTAAATAATTAAAAAATCATATTTTGTATTTGATTCGTGTAAATTTTAGAGTACATTTTAATATTTAATTAATACAACATGTTTGTTTGACGACTTTCATTATAATATGATTGCAACTTTTTTAGAAAGCCTAAACAAATAACGCATAAAATAAAACCTATGTGACCAAAACTATAACCAAAAAAAAATGTTTCTGAAAACTTGTTACTCGCGTAGGTCGTATGAGTCGCCAGTTTCAAGGGCTGTTCGACTGATCAATTCATTGCCTTGAGAAGTGGAAATTTTCAGTAACAATATTTGTGAACTGTTAGTGAGGTTTCACTTTTTTATTTTTTTATTTTGTATGTAATTTTTTTTTTTTTGTATATTGATGTACTATGTACTGTTTTTTTTATTATTTTAATTATAAGTGCGTGGTAAATTGGCGACGGCTGTAACGCCATGTACTGTACTTTTGATTTGAAACAATAAATAAAAAAATAAAAATTACTTTTCCAGTCTGTCATGATATTTTCGTACAAAATTAACGCGTTGAAAAGGGTGGCGTTAAAATGGCGAACTTGTCCAAAAATATCGATACATTATAATGTATAATCCATTCACAGACAGAATCACTACGTGATCTTACCCTAGAGGGAGTCAACAGAAACTCCAGACAGGATCTCGAAGCAAAACTCCTAAATCTTTTAACCCTGAACGGTTTGCTGGCAGACTGCCTATCTACCTTTCCATTTAGAGAAGTCCGCGGAGACCATTATCGGGTAACCCCCTCTTCTCTATAAACGCTTTAATACTGTTTAAGTCTATTAACACTCTACCTGTTGAAGGATTTGTATCTCGAATACAATCTTTAATTTATTCACTGATAAAATTGTTGGTGCAATGAATATGTATATTGAATGCATGTCTACTCCTAATGTATAGCATATGATCTCCGAGGTATCTCAACAGATGAACTGGTTCTTACTCAGTTGATCAACGTTTCTTTTTTAGATTGAGCTAGAGCATGGTGCCGCCTTTGTGGCCGAGTGGTCATCATTGTTGGCTTCGGTTACGGAGGGCACGGGCTCAAATCCCGGTACGGACAGTTTTATAAATTGATTTTTCAATCGATTTATGACTTTCTATTCGAAGGCATGGATGTATGTGATGTCTTGAATTCCCCTCTCCCACCCATCCTATCCTATGAACGGGGCGTATAGAGAGCGATTAGCTAACCACTAGTCCTGTCCTAGCTCTATCCTTCTATCCCTACTCTCTTTGGAAAAAGAGAGGTTGAGCAACTGAGTAACAAGCAGTTCTCGTAGAAACACTTATGTTGAGATAAACTCCATTAGGAGTCCGTATGCTCCACATTGGGAGAGGACATGGTTAAAAAAAAGAGCATGGGTGTCCAACCGGTACTTCGCTATCGACCGGTCGAAAAAATATATAATTTAAATATAAATATACAAAAATTCTAAAATTGAATTATTTTGTAAACACATACCTATCTAATGATATGCATTTCGCATTTAAAATAAACTGAGTTTTAATACATCACAAACACCCATATATTTGTACAGAATATTTAAAAAAAATGTTGATCGTACTGGGATTTGAACCCGTGAAGTAAACGACGCTTACCACTGCACCATGGAACCAACAAACAAAAGTAAACAAACAAAACAACAAACAAAGTAAAATGAAATATTAAACCTTCCGGGCTCTCCACTTCTATACCCTATATAAATAATATCATAAATAATATCATAAAACCTTTGCCGACAAACAAATAAATATAATTCTTAAAACCACTCACTACTCAAATCTTTGGGTATTCCCATGAGCTTATCCTTTTCGCCAGCAATGGCTTTAGACTCAGTGATACAAGTGCACTTGAACGCCTGAAGATGCCGAAAGGCTAAACCCGGGTCGTTAGTGACAAAATCTGTGGGAGTGTACATAATTGATATTGAATTCACCAGGCACCTTCAGTCGAAATCTTAAATTAAACAAAAGTAGATTAGTTCTACAATAATTATATTATATATGTAGTTGATAGTGATTCAGAATCACAGTATCATAGCTATTAATCACTTTTAGGGTGTTTACTGTCGATACTGGAAAGGCATACTATAAATTAAAACAAAATATTCCTTTGTACTTTATTCCACTTTATTTAATAGGTCAGGACCGGTTTCGCTCATTGCGAGCATTGTCAACTGATAAGAAATATAATTTTACAATGCTATTTATACAAAATTTCAATTTATTTTTGTATAAATAGCATTGTTAAATTATATTTCTTATCAGTTGACAATGGATTTCAACTTAGTAATTGCCAATGTAATCAATATAATAATTAAATATACTAGCTGTAAGCCCGTTGACCTCAACGGGGGGATTTTTGTTGCATTTTTAAGAAGTCAGAAAATTACAAACCTATTTATTGAATAAGCCAGAAATTCTAAAAATAAAATAAATATATCTCGACGCATATATCGACAGCATGCCCTGTAGTATTTAAATTATAAATTATTTAATTTTTGGAATAATGTTGAGTTTGCTAACAATTATTTTTCCTATTAGCAGAAATATACCTCGTAAATTACCTAATTTTTGGAATAATGTTTAAGTTTGCTGACAATTTTTTTCGTAGTGACAGAAATTTCGTAAAATATTAAATCTTTGGAATAATGTTCAAGTTTGCTAACAATCATTTTTCATAGTAGCATAAATCGACCTCGGCGCATATATCGACAGCCCTGCAGTTTTAAATTGTAAATTACTTAATTTTTGAAATAATGTTTAAGTTTGCTAATAATCATTTTTCACATGCAAAATGGTATAAATTAATTGCACATTTTATCAAAACAAAATTATCAATTTTCCATATTACAATCAAATGCATATTTATCAAATTTATAAGAATAAATTAACTTCACTAATTCGCCAAACGGAGCTTATTTTTAGGAATATATGAGTCTTTAAGGGAACCAAACATAAAAATGGTGAAACTTTTCCATTTGACTTTTAAGTGCAATTACGTTTTCAATTTTTTTTTGTGGGAACTGTCATCAACTTTTAATTTTATGTGAAAGTTTTTTCAATAAATAAGCATAAAAAAGTAATACAAAATAACTTAGATTATTCCACGTATTGTGCTACAAACTGTGACACGTGTTTCGCTTATTTCAGAGGTATCCTCAGACAGACTTACTTTCAGTAAGTAAAAGTAAGTCTGTCTGAGGATGCCTCTGAAAAAGGCGAAACATGTGTCACAGTTTGTAGCACAATACGTGGAATAATCTAAGTTATTTTTTATTTTATATTCAAATGAACTTCCACAAAGTTACCGACGAATCCATCGAAAGCATAAACAATGTATTTTAGAGAAAAAATGATTTAAATTATGCAATAAAAAGGGTGGGTTCAGTTCACTTTTTCCCATCATCCTAACTTGGCTCACTTTCCGTATTTTAATCTCGTTGTCCCCAATCTATCAAACTATTTCGCTTACTTTATTTATATTACTATTTGAGCATAAATTTACCTTTTCCAAAGCATAGACTCGTTTACTCGTTATTTAAAACAAAAGATACAAAATTATTAAATTATCGGGATAAATTCTAAATACCCTCTGTTAAAACGTAAAATAATTAATAGCCGTCAGCATACATATGACACACATGGAATATTTGCATTTAACTGTCGAAACTATATTATGTAAAATATACCACATTCATATTTGACAGACGTCACAATCTTGAATACAAACAATCGAAGTCAGTTTGTGAATCACAAATATCGTTCCATTTTCAAATGCTTGATTTATATAATGTATTTTTATCGGATCTGATATTTATGACGTTAGCTCAGTTGATAGAGAGCTCGACTGGTAATCCAGAGTTCTGTGTTCGATCCACGGTCGCGGCGTTTTTTTGTATGAATTTTTTCAGCGATTTGATTTGTTTCGTCAAATAATAAACAGTGTATTGGGAAAATATGTCTTTAGTATGAATAAAAATATTGCGTCAGCGGAGCTGGTGAGGAGGGAGGGGGAAGGAGCAGGGGGAGGGGAAATCGCGGACAATCATGCAATCATACGGACATTATCGAGTATTAATATATAGACTAGCTGTAAGCCCGTTGACCTCAACGGAGGGATTTTTGTTGCATTTTTAAGTAGTCAGAAAAGTTACTGGCGTGAAAAATAAATTACTAACCTATTTATTGAATAATCCAGAAATTCTGATAGTAAAAGAAATATCTCGGGGCGTATATCGACAGCCCTGCCCTGCAGTATTTAAATTGTAAATTATTTATTTTTGGAATAATGTTCTAGTTTGCTAACAACTATTTTTCGTAATAGCAGAAATTTCGTAAGTTATTGAATTTTTGGAATAATGTTTAAGTTTGCTAACAATCATTTTTCCTAGAAGCAGAAATTTTGTAAATTATTTAATCTTTGGAATAATGTTTATGTTTGCTAACAACCATTTTTCTTAGAAGCAGAAATTTCGTAAATTATTTTATTTTTGGTATAATTTTTAAGTTTGCTAACAATTATTTTTCCTATTAGCAGAAATAGACCTCGTAAATTATTTAATTTTTGGAATAATGTTTAAGTTTGCTAACAACCATTTTTCATAGTAGCAAAAATAGTCCTTGTAAATTACTTAATTTTTGGAATAATGTTTAAGTTTGCTAACAATTATTTTTCCTATTAGCAGAAATAGACCTCGTAAATTATTGAATTTTTGGAATAATGTTTAAGTTTGCTAACAACCATTTTTCATAGTAGCAAAAATAGTCCTTGTAAATTACTTAATTTTTGGAATAATGTTTAAGTTTGCTAACAATTATTTTTCCTATTAGCAGAAATAGACCTCGTAAATTATTGAATTTTTGGAATAATGTTTAAGTTTGCTAACAACCATTTTTCTTAGAAGCAGAAATTTCGTAAATTATTTTATTTTTGGTATAATTTTTAAGTTTGCTAACAATTATTTTTCATAGTAGCAAAAATAGTCCTTGTAAATTACTTAATTTTTGGAATAATGTTTAAGTTTGCTAACAATTATTTTTCCTATTAGCAGAAATAGACCTCGTAAATTATTTAATTTTTGGAATAATTTTTAAGTTTGCTAACAACCATTTTTCTTAGAAGCAGAAATTTCGTAAATTATTTTATTTTTGGTATAATGTTTAAGTTTGCTAACAACCATTTTTCATAGTAGCAAAAATAGTCCTTGTAAATTACTTAATTTTTGGAATAATGTTTAAGTTTGCTAACAATTATTTTTCCTATTAGCAGAAATAGACCTCGTAAATTATTGAATTTTTGGAATAATGTTTAAGTTTGCTAACAACCATTTTTCATAGTAGCAAAAATAGTCCTTGTAAATTACTTAATTTTTGGAACAATGTTTAAGTTTGCTAACAACCATTTTTCTTAGAAGCAGAAATTTCGTAAATTATTTTATTTTTGGTATAATGTTTAAGTTTGCTAACAACCATTTTTCATAGTAGCAAAAATAGTCCTTGTAAATTACTTAATTTTTGGAATAATGTTTAAGTTTGCTAACAATTATTTTTCCTATTAGCAGAAATAGACCTCGTAAATTATTGAATTTTTGGAATAATGTTTAAGTTTGCTAACAACCATTTTTCTTAGAAGCAGAAATTTCGTAAATTATTTTATTTTTGGTATAATTTTTAAGTTTGCTAACAATTATTTTTCATAGTAGCAAAAATAGTCCTTGTAAATTACTTAATTTTTGGAATAATGTTTAAGTTTGCTAACAATTATTTTTCCTATTAGCAGAAATAGACCTCGTAAATTATTTAATTTTTGGAATAATTTTTAAGTTTGCTAACAACCATTTTTCATAGTAGCAAAAATAGACCTCGTAAATTATTTAATTTTTGGAATAATGTTTAAGTTTGCTAACAACCATTTTTCTTAGAAGCAGAAATTTCGTAAATTACTTAATTTTTGGAATAATGTTTAAGTTTGCTAACAATTATTTTTCCTATTAGCAGAAATAGACCTCGTAAATTATTGAATTTTTGGAATAATGTTTAAGTTTGCTAACAACCATTTTTCTTAGAAGCAGAAATTTCGTAAATTATTTTATTTTTGGTATAATTTTTAAGTTTGCTAACAATTATTTTTCATAGTAGCAAAAATAGTCCTTGTAAATTACTTAATTTTTGGAATAATGTTTAAGTTTGCTAACAATTATTTTTCCTATTAGCAGAAATAGACCTCGTAAATTATTTAATTTTTGGAATAATTTTTAAGTTTGCTAACAACCATTTTTCTTAGAAGCAGAAATTTCGTAAATTATTTTATTTTTGGTATAATGTTTAAGTTTGCTAACAACCATTTTTCATAGTAGCAAAAATAGTCCTTGTAAATTACTTAATTTTTGGAATAATGTTTAAGTTTGCTAACAATTATTTTTCCTATTAGCAGAAATAGACCTCGTAAATTATTGAATTTTTGGAATAATGTTTAAGTTTGCTAACAACCATTTTTCATAGTAGCAAAAATAGTCCTTGTAAATTACTTAATTTTTGGAACAATGTTTAAGTTTGCTAACAACCATTTTTCTTAGAAGCAGAAATTTCGTAAATTATTTTATTTTTGGTATAATGTTTAAGTTTGCTAACAACCATTTTTCATAGTAGCAAAAATAGTCCTTGTAAATTACTTAATTTTTGGAATAATGTTTAAGTTTGCTAACAATTATTTTTCCTATTAGCAGAAATAGACCTCGTAAATTATTGAATTTTTGGAATAATTCAACTGTTTATGTATGCATGTGAAGTATGCGTATTTTGGAATTTTTAGAATAATTTAAATGTGTGCTTAATATATAATATTTAAATTAGATCAATTCTGACAGTTGTGTGTTTGCCCGAGCGGTAACGATCTCAACTCATAATCTACAGGCGATGGTTCGATCGACGGTCGTGGCGTTTTTTTGTATGATAATTCAATTTTTCAGCGACTTGATTTGTTTCGTCAAATAATAAACAGTGTATTGGGAAAATATGTCTTTAGTATGAATAAAAATATTGCGTCAGCGGAGCTGGTGAGGAGGGTGTGGGAAGGGGCAGGGGGAGGGGAAAAACGCGGACAATCATGCAATCATTCGGACATTATCGAGTATTAATATATAGATGCCTTGTCGCGCTCTGTGGTCTTGTCAGTAAAATCTTTGCCTTAGCGATCATGCCGATCTGGGTGTCACAAGTTGTAGCACAGTTAGTGAAATATCAATGTTATCAAATTTAATTTTATATTAAAGAAATATATTTTGCATTTCAATCATTATTTGTGGCGATTAAATAATTCATAATATTTCAATGGATAATTATATCCCATCATTTACAAACAGTTTTTTTTAGATTATATATAATGTAGTAAATTAAGAAAAACACAATATTCCTTTGTAAATATATCCACTTTTATTTACCAAGATCAGGACCGGTTTCCCTCGTAGCAAGCATTATCAACTGATAAGAAATATAATTAACAGAGAGAAGCTGTTTGTAAATGATGGGGTATAATTATCTATGGAAATATTTAATCGTCACAAATAATGATTGAAATACAAAGTAAATTTCTTTAATATAACATTAAATTTGAGTGAATAATGTTTTAAGTATTTGAGTGATACGAAATGATTTATAATGTAAAACTGTAGGTGTATTTGTAAATTAAAATAAATAAAATATAATCAAATACATGACGAAAAAATCCAACACCTCCACTTAACATTTATCAGCGAAATTATTTTAAAAATCTAAATATACTATCGGAATTTGTTTACAACTTTAAAGTTTGCATATTTTACAGTCTAAATATTGCGTACGTGTAGATGTTTGGGATGGGTTAGGCGAATTGTAAATTCACCTCTTAATAAATATTCAATATTATTTTCAAGCAGAATACTCAGAATCTGTACTTAACATCTATTCTCGGACCGATAACATTCCGTTATGTATTATTTATTTCAAATGAAATAAATACATACACTTATAATATACATGCGGAACGATTCAGTACCTTCTAGATTTCCGGTGCTGAATAATTTTTACTATGCGATAAACTGAAAATAGAATAAAGTATTACATCGTCACCATATTGGCAGAAGTTGGTAGGTTACCAGTTAATTGTTCTGAATAAACAGCAAATGAAAATTTGAGCTTTTAGGAATACTCACTAACTAAAACAGGGGTTTCTAACTGGTGAAAAATTGAGGTCGTATATTGAAGATTTTCAGTAATAAATATATGCGTATTTGTAATGCCTGTGGGTAAAAGTTCTATCTTGAGAAAGATAGAATTATATTTTTAAAAAAATGCAGCAAAAAATTGGTGGTAACCTCTAATTTATTTTTTTGAATGTTGTTACCTGTCAATTCTTGGTGGAAAGAAATTATATTTCAAAATAAAACCCGTTTTTGTAAAAATTCATTGCGATTAGCATTACTGGTTCTGATATTTTATTTACAAAAAAAATAAGAATTAACTAAAAATATAGTGTGTTTTTTTTTACATTGAAATCTGTATGGATTTATGTCATTCTAACAGTGATGATTAACATCATATTAATTTGCTTTAATATTAATTAGCGATAAAATAAATGTTGATGTATTGACCAAATTGACAAAATAAATTCGCCCGGTGAATTTTTACACACAAAAGTTTGATGTCCAAAAATCTCATTGTGCAAATCTTTATTTTTGCTAAATTTTGTTACTAAGCAGCTTCTTCCAGTATGCTATCTTAGGTACCAGCCTCATCCTGAATCGGCGTTATGTACAAAGATTTGGCTTAATTAATGAATTCGCTATGCGTTGCTTATTTATAGGCAAAAAAGATTTGCAATACGTTAAGTCACAATACTTGTTAATCGATTGAAAATAAATATACATAAATATCCGTTCATGTATTTGAAACCATTGTCGAAATTATATTAAGAAACTGTAATAGTTTACGCAATAGAAATGATAACGGTAATAGTTCGTACAATACCACAAATGTTGTCGTTTTTATTCATTTGATAATGGCCGAATTTAAGCAACGTCATCTTCTTACTAAACGGTTGATTCGTTCACTTCTATGGTAACATTAAAGTCATTGCAAATCACTTACTTTCCGACTCTAAAACTACTTTCCAATAACCTGTAATGTAAAAACACATATGACTCCTGTGAAATTCAATTCGAAACTTACTACGAAGTATTTCTTTTCGGTACGCAGTGATACTTCTTGAATAAGTGAATCGAAGAGAGTTATCGTACGGCAGTGTTTAAAGCCCTTAGACTATGTTTTGTTTTGAAATTCATAAGAATATGGCCAATATCACTGGGGTCCCTAGACGACCCTCTTTGGATAACGTTAATTTTTCTAGTCTCAGTACTGTAAGTGTTAATTTACATGTACATTCACTATACGTGGCATAGGTTTATGTGTAATAGGTAATAAGTTTTACAAAACAAAATAATAAATTTAAACTGCTCATAAAAACATGTATTATAGTTGTGTAAATACCTACATTACATACCTCAAAAATTGTCGCTGTAGCTGTTGTTAATACTGAAAAAAAATACGAAATTTCCTTTTACAAAACACGCTAAGTACGATGTTTTATCTTGATTCCATTGCCCAAAAATTCTTAAACGATAGTATGACTAAACGTTATTTAAAGAAGCCGACTACAAACTTATTTTACAGAGATAACATTTATAGTTCTTGATGAAATAGTGATGGGCTGAACAATTTTACGTTCACTTTACGAGAGTATTTTTACTTACAAAATAAAATACCCAATGTCAGATTTAGACCATTAAATGTTGAAAAAACTTTACCTTCATTTATTTACGACCCTCTTTCGACCAGTCGATATATATGTCTGCTAGGGCGACCACGCGTTGATAGCACAAATTATTCAATAGACAATGAATACGATCAGCAATATTCTTATTTCAATACGATTTCAACAAAAAAGCTAAGTATAATTATTTATTATAATAGGTCTTTTCATAATTATTTATGACATAGATTTGGCACAAAAAAACGTGTGAAAATCTATCAAGCTCTGATTTGGCCAGGGGATTTACGGGGAAAAAATACGAATTTTAGCATGAATATCCATCAAATGAAATGACAACAGAGTTAATGATGGATCTTTTTAGAAAAAAAGTATCACAATAATTGCACATATAATTCTCACGAAATAATAACCACCCTAACGCTGATCGCCCATACTGTGAACTCTGTATATCGACAAAAAATGTTTTCTAAACAAATTCATTCTCGTTTTTGCTAAAGAATTTTCGCAGCGTTTTGTTTTACAGATGCTTCCTTTGTTGTTCTAATTTTAAAATAAGCCGTCAAAATATTTATAAAAAACATCATACCAACTTAACAACGCATCAGCCAATATTAATCGCAATAAAATTGATTTGCTTATCGAATCTATTCTAACGGAAATCTAAATTTTATAAATATATCAACAATATAATTGATGAAAATGGTTTTTTTTAGAATGGTGTTAAATGTGGTGTAGTTACAATAAAGATAAAATTGTCTTTGTTTATTATTTTCATGATGGTTATAGCTAAATAGTATGTGAGTGTAGCGCCCTCTTTTACCGACAAGCTATTATATAAATCGGTAAAACAGGAATTTACTGAATCCCAGTCGAATTTAATTTCCAAATTCAATTATTCATAGATAGATTTTTAGTCAAACTACTAATGGACATTTTCAAATAACCAAAATCAATATAAATAGATAGTGATTCAAAATTACAAATCATGTATTGATTCATATTACAAAACAAAAATTTATCTTTTTTAGGGTTTGGTGGAATAAAGAATAGTAGTATATATAGTATTCAATATGTAATTCATTAGTAATCACAACCACTGAACTGAACACAGGTATTCTTATAACTGTAAATGGTGCAGCTAGCCAAAATGTATTATATGCCATCGTAATCGAGTAATGATTATTAGCAAAATATTATCTTCTTTTCGTAATAGTTATGCATACAACAATCTCCACGAGTCTTTTGTTTCAGTTTAATGTAACCATTTTACGGATTAACTACTTCAAGAATTGACATTTTCTATAACAGACACTTAAAAAAAATATAACAATTTCAAGCAGCGGTGGGCTGCCAATATTTTAACAAGGGGCTCGCTATTTTAGTTATTCGCGGTTATCGTTTTTTTTTAGAAAAGTCGCGTGGTTCTCATTATTTTGATTGCTCTTGACTTCTCCCCCCCCCCACCCCCAGTCCTGATTTATTATCTCCCATTTTTTCCGAAACAATGAAAATTTAAAGCATTGTGAAACAATAGACAAAAAACGGTTAAACCTCTTTAATTATGCACCCAAAATAAATGTGTTTTACGAGAAATTTTAAAAGGTAACAATGTTTTATATTTTATAATGCAGTGAAACCATCAATGAACATTGTAATTCTGTATTCATTTGATTTGAGAATTATAACAAGGGGCTCGCCGGCCGCAGCCAAATTTAACAAGGGGCTCGCGCGAGCCCCTGCGAGCCCCCTCCAGCCCACCCCTGATTTCAAGTATCAACAATTTAACCGAATTGTAAAAATGATGTTAATTAAAATTTTTAGTTTTATGAAAAAATATTTTTGTAAGTATATCATATCGACTGTGGAAAGAAAAAAGGACGTAACCCACACTTTTTTCAAAACAGCTTTTTTCGATAATCACAGTGTATCAAACTTGATACACGTTCTATTAAAAGAATGTATGCTGCAAATGTCGAATTAGTATCTAAATTTGGATTTTAAGTTTAAAAAAAATGAGCTTGTAAACATTGAAACCAAGAAAAAAGACTTAAAAAAAGGTTTTTCCTAGACAATTTCTTTAATTAATATTAGATTATGTCAATTTAACGCCAGTTTAGAAGTCTCCATGCACTTTAAGGTTGTGTATAATTTATAATTTGCATATGGCCCAAAATCATCAAAACACGTTTTTAGCGCCTCCTGTAAAATTTTATATGTGTGGGTTACGTCCTTTTTCCTTTCCACAATCGATACATATATAAAACTCCGATCGATCATATTACAACTGAGCATAATATTGTCGTAAAAAATACACCAACTGACTTCCAGCATTAAGTTGGATTTCAATCAATTTTCTTCATGTTGGAAATAGTCCGCACGAAAAACCCACAATCGTTTTTTAACTTCATAAACAATTCTGAGAAGATAGAATTAACCAATTCTCAACAAGCGATTTGATAACTACTGTCAGATGGATAACTACTGTTTGATGTCCGTAGTCGTAGAGGCAATTCCAAATTCAAATGTTTACTCTTTGCCGGTGATGTCATAGGTAAAATACCCAAAATAAATGGGTTCACTTGCTGCTATGATTTCATAATCATCTATAAACTCTGAATTTAATTTATCGGCCTTCGAGTTATGAACCGTGTCTAATTTTATTGCCGTTCGACGGCGCCGCAATAATACTAATATTTTCCCTTCTATAAATAAACGCAATAAACTCACTGTTAGCAAGGCACCAATAATTCAAAATTGATATACATAGGTACGTGGCTTTTTATTTATTCAACGTAAAATCATGCCAAACGTTTATTGTTTTCCGGTTGTATTGAATATTTGATCAACTGTTAACGTATGGTGGGTATATTTGATTTATTTATAAAAGGAGTTGACGGAACTTTTTTATGCGTCGCCCGTAAATATTCTATATCGATGACCCTGCTTCATAGTTAATTTACAATAAGCAATTATTACTAACTAAGGAATATTAACTTTCAAAAGATCATATTTTTACACATAGTTTCAAGTTTTTATTGTAAAATTAGCAATAATCGAGCGTTCAGGTTTAATATAATAAGTTATAATAAATCGAAACATATTTTTTGTTTCTTCATCGATACCCATGACAAAATGAAATACTCAATCCATTTTATTTATAGGGAATGCAGTCACGAATATGATGTAATATATGTATAAATTTAAAAAACCCACATTAAATAAATAGTAGACGAAATCGAAAAAAAACAAAATAAATTTATTTGCGGATTTGTGTTCTCAGATATGAGTGCTCAAAATTTCCGCAAACGTAAGTATAATTAGCTTACTACTAATCTTATCCTAGGACTTAGGTCCATATTTTTATTCTTACACCCTTCGTAGAAAAATGTTAAGTGTATAAATAACAAGTAAGTTTCTTCGAACAACTTCTGTTGAAAAGCTTCCATAGGAAGTTACTCCTGTAATGTATATACGTACTCTACATATTCTTCACGTTAAAAGTGGACATGGTCAAAAAAATAATTATGTATAAGTTGAAAACGCTTCCTCACTTTTTGAAGCGGTCCTCATCGTTCGGTAAAATTTAGAAAAGTCAATAAATGTCGTGTTTTATTTTTTGAAATAAATTATTGGTTGCAACCAGGACTGTGTAGGTCGGAGTCGAAGTTGTAAAGAAACAGACGACTCCGACTTCTTTATTAAATTGAATTAAAATACAAAAAGTCGGCCCATTTAAAAATGCTTTTTTTATTATTAAAAAAGAAATGGCATTACAGCTAATGCCAATGCGCCAAATATTTTTATGTTGACAGATCATACGAAAAAAACTCGATCAAGTCACTCGAAATTCGAAGTAAATTTACATTACACCCACGTCTTAGGTGTCAAATTACAATTGGAAAATTAAAAATTGACATTGACCTTACCGGGAATCGAACCCAGACCTACCTGGTTGGTAGAGTAAGCTCTAAGCAACTAGACCACAGAAAGCGAAATGTTGGAGTCGTGGTTTTTTCACGACTTCATAACATCGGCTTCAAAATCAGTCAAGTGATTAGTGAAAAATAAAAACCATTCTATGTTAAATATATATTGTCAAAATGTGAATTCTGAATTCATCCAAAAACAAAGTCAGCATAATAATAACAAAGGGGAAAAATTACAAACATCATAATAATTTATAGATATTGGGTAAGTGCCACAAAAAACACAACCCTTCCCAACAACACTCGTGTTATACAACAACGTTTCGATCTGAATAATTCATTTGCTTTCTGAATTTTGTTAGCATCTTTTTGTTTGCCAAAAATTCCAGACCCCAAATAGGGTGCGCTCTTTATGTGAAGATAGATCTCCTATTACTATTTCAACGAACAAGTGTACTTTATGTAAAGGTCTGGAGAGGGCTCGCAGAGGCTCATGCGATCCCTTTGTTGAAATATAAAAAAAAAACATATTGTCGGGTCAAATCAATCCCTACCTGCAATTTCTGACACATACCGACTGTGGAAAGGAAAAATGACGTAACCCTCAATTTTCTAAACCAGCTTTTTTTCGATAGTCACAATGTAATACAACTTGGCACATATTCTATCAAAAGGATGGAAGCTAAAAATGCCGAATAAGTATCTAAATTTAGCTTTTAGATTTGAAAAAGATGACCTTGTAAAAAATTTAAACCAAAAAAAAACACTGAAATAAAGGTTATTCTTGGACAATTTCTTCAATTAATATTCGGTTATGTCAATTAAACGCCAGTTTAGAAGTCTCCGCGCACTTTAAGGTTGTATATAATTCATAATTTGCATATGGCCCTAAATCATTAAAACACATTTTTTGCGCCTCCTGTAAAATTTGATATGTGTGGGTTACGTCCTTTTTCTATTCCACAGTCGATATGTATTTATTATCTACGACGGATAAAGTAAACTGCGCGTATTTGAAATTTCATTGTTTTATTCGGTTTTACATGCCTGGTTTGCATATTGTAAGTGTTCAAGGGTTATTATATTTTTTATCAAAAAAACGTTTATATTTTAAAATTGCTTGGATGTGATGATGATGGATGTGGCGTAAAATCAAACTAGCGGAAAATTGCTATAGTATTTCAATAAAAAAAATCGTGTATCACGATTATAAGCTAAACATAAACTTGACAGACAGGCAGATAAATCAAGACAAATTTATCATATTGAAATAATCTGAAGCGATACAAAAGACCTTTTTAATATCAGTGCGGAATTGGAGGTTATGTTCTAAAAAAGATTACCTTTTGTGTACAGTCGATAAAACAGTTTATTGCACAAGAACGGAAGAAAATACGAAATTTCTTCTTTATGAAATTTTAAAAGGAAAACGATCGATTCCCATTCACGGTGGAGTAGTTAACAATAGTCGGAAAGCTACCTTAATATATACTCCAGTTTCTCATCCCTTGTCCCTTTTTTTCTTCTGTGGACAATAATCAATCAACAATGCGAAATAAATATTGTTACTTAAAAATATAGCTTCTCTTTACATTTTAGATATGATGGTGGGTGGATAGGAATGAAAATTTAACCTATGCCTTTGTAATGTATGGATACAAAATTAATTGATCAAACAATTTAAAAATCGGTCCATAAAAGCTTATATTCTGTGATTGGAACCCTTAACCACACAACCGAGTATGACCAAGCCCGACTGCGTTAACCACTTGGCTACATGGCTGAAAATACATTACATGCAGCTTTTTTAAATATACATAATATGTATATTATACTTTTACTATAATGACATTCTACCATTTGAATTCATTGATTGCATAACATCAATTAAATTTTAAATGATGTTATGCAATCAATGAATTCAAATGGTAAGTGATCAACGTCGATGCAGTCTTCACGGGCTCGAATCCCAGCGAGAACAGTCTTAAAAAAATATGTTTAACTTTTTACTCTTTATTCATTGTATTATACTATATTAACTATATTTACTCCCGTCCGCTAAATCCTTAAAACGGAAAGTATCGAAAGCGATAAGCAAACCACTAGTCATGATGTTATAGCTCCATCTTTATATCCTTACATCTTTGAAGAAGAGAGGTTGAGAAACTGAATAACAAGCAATTCTCGTGTTGATATAAGCTCCATAAGGTGTTTATATTCTCCAAATTAGAAAAGGATATGTGGTAAAGGTGTGTAATGAGTTAATTCTCGTTTTAAAGCATATTGAGTGGTGTATGAAATTGAAACGCGAAATAACTTCTTTTCCACACACAATGAGTTAGTTATGTGTATGCTTTAAAATGAGAAAGAATGTGTGAGTTAAAAAATTCACGTTTTAAAGTACACACTACATAATGTGCACGTGAAATCTTTCGTGTATGACTGTGTGTAGAGCCCTCTATTTAGTGGGTCGCGAAATATTCTCAACAAAACAATATTCTCGACACTTTTTGCAAATCACATTACAAAGAACGATTGTTGACTTTGTCTAATATAACACCAAGCTTTGATAATCTCTCAAAGCTTATCCAAAGCTAATGTTCATATTAATATCGACTGTGGAAAGGAAAAAATACGTAACCCATACATTGCAAATTTTACAGGAGGTACAAAAAACGTATTTCAATGATTTTGGGCCATATGCAAATTATGAAATATACACTACCTTGAAGTGCACTGAGACTTCTAAGCTGGTGTCTAATTGATATAATTTAAAACTAATTAAAGAAATTGTCAAGTAAAACCCTTTTTTCAGTCTTTTTTCTTGGTTTCAATTTTCACAAGTTCATCTTTTTTCAACCTTAAAAGCTAAAAATCAATACTAATTTGGCATTTGCAGCTTACATCCTTTTGATATAAAGTGTATCATGTTTGATATATTGTGATTATCGAAAAAAAACTGTGGGTTACGTCCTTTTTCCTTTCCACAGTCAATATGATAGTATGTTGTTAAAAATATCGTATTATTAAAATAAAATTAATTTAGTCATGTTATTTTATTATTTTTAACTTGGGTCACCATAATTTTTTCCCTTCAATTTTGGTCGCAGATGAGAGATTGGGAAACGCTGCTATAGACCGACGGAGTACAAAAAATATACTAACTGTTACCCAGCAGTAGTATATAACTACTCTGAATTTTGTAGATACAACCAAGGCTAGGTAAGATGTGGTAATATTCTCACCAAAACTACACCCTGGAGAGATATTTCACATTCTGGCAAGGAAAATTTACCACAAAAAACGAATATACCTACATACACCGCAGCACTGGGGTAAACATATATTTCATTTATGGTTGGAGATATGGCTGTGAAAAAGCTATCTACGTATTCATTTGTCGAAAGGTTCATTTTTGAAACTGGTTAGGCGTTGAGCCATTATTTGAAAGAGGAGCAATCCCTTGCCGATTCGTATGTAGGAATGGTTCTTCCGATTTGAATATAAACTAAATCTACGATAAACATTAGAATTTTAAAATCTTTTTGGAACCAATAGGATGTAATGAAATCAATATTAAAATTTCTCGTCACTTTCAAAGTGTTCACTATCAATACTTAATGAACAGTGGCGGATTATTCTATATGCAATACGCGCGCTTGGGGCCTCCAAATTTTAGAGGCCTCAAAAATAGCTTATATCAAAAACCGATTTACATTTTGTTCAGATTTTTATATATTTTTACTATTTTTTTGACGTTTTTATGTTATCTGTAAAACAGGGCCTCCAAATTTTATTGCGCCCGGGGCCTCCCATGTGCTTAATCAGCCACTGTTGATGAATATGACACATTAACAAAATTTAAAGCAATAAACGACAAATAAACTACTTCGGGGTAAAGCGGGGAAGTATACTTTTGGTTGTATTTAAAAAAGTTGTAATATTATAAATTACATTTTTAAAAACCCCAAATTTAGAAATACCTTCGATTTTTTTTACTATGCAGTTTATTTGTAAGAGGTATTAAACATTTTAATTATAATCAATTTATGTTTGTGTCACTTATTCATATATTTTCGTATCTGTGAATTCCTTTAATATGTCTTTTACCAATTGATAATTTTACTTGGTTTAGTATAATAGTTATTATCAGTTGAAAATGCTAGTGATGAGCGAAACCGTCCCTAATCATATTAAATAAGTAATATGGAATTAGTATAAGAGTTGTTTTTCTTATAAATTAAAATTTACATTATATCGAAGAATTTAGTTGAAAAAAAAATATAAAGAGTACAGCATACTACATGATATAATAATCGTTTTATAATTTATATCTTGCGATAAAAATTCAAAAATTGATATTCAATCAATTGAAGATTTATTTGTGGTAGCAAATAAATAAATATTATATATATCTATAATATTGAATTAGTTGAAAAATATCACTACTATGTGACAGCGGTCCTTTTTTTAAGTGGAATAATACGATACTTACAAAGTTTTTTTTTCATTATTACGTAGGTGTATCTCTTCGACACGGATCGAAAATATAAATAACATCTAAGACAAAATAGTTCATAGAAAATTGTTTTCGGCTTTGAAGTTTTTTTTTTGGATATACAATATGGCGAAATATTTACCATTAAAACGATATTTTAAAAAGATATGTAAATATTTTTCGTACATTGGCGTATTCGTAAATTTGATAATACACAATGTCTGTCCTGTCATACGACACTCGACAGAGGGATAAATATTGAAAATTGGAATATGCAAAAAATAAAATACAGCAATCTTTTACTTTGTTAGGTTAGCATAAACTATATATCTAATTTGTTAATGAATTACCTAAATATTTCCACTATAGAAATAATATTTTCATACGGAAAATATATTCTTCTTCAAACTAACATTGAAACTAATTTTGGCTATGACTAATGTAATCATAATAATTATAATCTAGTAAAATACTTTAAATAATGTCAATATCGTAGACACAAACACATACGTGACGTATATCTGTGTAAATGCACCCATCGGCGGATTAAGCACATGTGAGGCCCCAGGCGCAATAAAATTCGGAGGCCCTATTTTTCGGATGACATAAAAACGTCAAAAAATTCCATGTAAAACAATATTTTTTTAGTAAAATCTGAACAAAAAGTGTATTGGCTATGTAATATAAGCTATTTTTGAGGCCCCTCAGATTCGGTGGCCCCGAGCGCGCGCCTCATTCGCTTGTAGGTTAATCCGCCACTGCATGTATCATTCAAATAAGAATAGTTTCACTGATACTGAGCAATGATACTGTAAATCATTTTTATAACACATTTTCGCTGTCTGAATAAGCGGGAATATAAATATTTACTTGTGAAAATGTAAATTTGATTAAAATACACTCCACTCCGTACACCGTAAATAGATATGAGATTACTAAAGCGGATTTCAATATAATGTTTCAGGAATGCGCACGTGAGGAGCGATGGAGGCCGGCCACAACAGCACGGAGGGGCCGGACGAGCGCGAGCAGCTGCGGATAGAGTTCTACGCCACGTACGATGTCATGACTGGCATCCGCATCGCTGCCACACTCGGCGGGTTCTTCGGCCTCATGGTCTTTCTCGTCGTCTACAAAAGCAGGAGCAAGTCCGTAAAGGCGCTCAAAGACCCTAAGATCGCAGAGATTGCCGCAGCCGCAGTGGCAGAGGAAGAGGCCGAAGAGGAAGAGAGACAGCTCGCTTACGCATTGGAGGCGGCTCTCAGCGCCAGATTCTCCCTTAGCGGACCGTCGCCCTGGCCGCCTTGGCCCCCGCGATCCCGCGTCCCTCGGTTCTCCTCGGTCGGCGGAGGCTACAGCAGTCTCCTGGCGCCTCCCCGCCGCCTCACGAAGGCTCGCGGAGATAGCCTCCCTGCGTCTGCACTCGGTTTTGACTGCGGCCCCCCGTTCTACGAAGATGACGCTGAGATGACCGACGCCGTCGACGATTCGTCCTGCACCGCGCCGTCGGAATATGTCAACCGATTTTTAGCAGTTCCCGGGGGTTCCAGAAGATACAGTAGCGTCACCTGCTCGAGCTCGGGTAGTTCCTATTTAGAGCGCCGTGGATCGTCGATCGTATGCGCATTGCCGACGTTGCCGCCGACGCCCCGGGCGCCCAGACCTCCCCGAGGGCGCGGCGGCCGCCGTTACACTTTACACGATGCCGGCCCGAGCGATATCTGCAATCCGATCGATATTCAAGTTATACAGGCCACTCCGGAACTTTCACCGTGCGTAAGCGAACACACTATTCTCGACTTCAATCCCGCATCGAGGAAAAGATCTGACGGTCGCTTGGGCTCTGCTGCAGGAAATGGAAACTCCAGGCGGATGGCGCCCCTCGCATCTATCGGTAGCTGCGGCGTCTCCCTGAGCGTTGACTACCAAGACTGCGACCTCCACTCCGTCGGCTCCGACTCAGTATTTATGGATGAAGACGACTGCTTGGACACCGACGACGAGATAGAGCAGTTCTCCACGGACAGCGACGAAAGCGTAACATACCGAAACAGGGGGCATCCGTCCGAGGAAACGCGGGAGCTGCGACCGCGCCGCCGATCGAGACACATTGTGGGAAAATCCGTTCCGGTGGCATCGTCCCCTCCGCTGTCGATGTCGGCCACATTGCTCTCTCACGGTTCACGGTCGCCGCTGGTAAGAAAACACCAGTCCTTCTTAAGTAAACCGATCACGAGAAGAGCTCTCCGTCGACTCTCCCACCCGACCGTGATCGGCAGACAGAGCTGCGCCACCATCAGTGGGACGATGGGGGCGACGGGCCGCATGGGTTCTTCCGCCATTTCCGAGGAACCCGACCTGTCGAAGAAAATGTTTCCGCTGCCGTTTCACCCCAAAGACGTTTTGATGGGTTCGAAGACTTCCGACGCGATGAGCCATTCGCGGTCGCAAGACGTGGAGCTGGGCTGCAGGCCGCGGACCCCGGGGTCAGGAGCCGGATCCTCGGGATTGTCTTGCGGAGACTTCACTCCGCAGAGTCCTTCTCCCCTCAACCCGGAGCGCTGCTCGCGGTCCCAAGAGACACTTTTTTAATCAAATTAGTGCATCGAAGTAGTTTAGGTACTGATTTTGACGTGACTGTTATTATATAAAAATAATTTACTACATCTGCGAGGTATATGAGGGTACACATATCGCATTTGCTATAGCGCACATATAGATATTTTTTTACCGATGACATATAGCCGTAGGAATTATCATTGTAATTAACTACTGTTTGTAAAATGTTGGCTGTAATTTTTTAGGTGTACTATAAATGTTTTACTTCTAGGAAATGTCTAACATATACATATTATATAATAAAAAAAAAAATAGGACAATGTTTGTAGATATAAAATATATATTATACGAATTGGTAATATGGCTGTCGATGCACGGAATAGTGAGAAAATTCTAGTTATTTTGTGTCAGTTAAACACATATTTAAAATACGATGATGATAAATGTCCTAAAAAGAAAAAGCAGTAGGTATGAATGTCAGTTAGTCACAAGTCGGTGTCAACGCAAAAAGCGTTTCTAGGGGAACTTGTCTCAAAAGTCTTTTCAGTTTTTATCTAGTTACACGAGAGCAGTATATTTCTTTTAATCAGAAATATGATGTTAATTGCCTTAAGCTTAAATACAATCAATAATAAAGAAACATTAACACACAACTGCTGATGATTTCCTTTATTTATTTTTTTGATACGCAACTCGCTATTCATTTAAATCATATATGGGCAACCGCCGGCCCGCTGAGCTATTTTGTCCGGCCCTGATTATCCTTAAGCAATACCAACGCCAATATTGATAGTCTCGTAATTCAAGTACAAGGCCAATCTTCACACTAATTTTTGTAATCAGTATATAATATTAATATTATGTCGTTCATTATATAAGCAAAAAAAATATATAAGGAGTAGCAACGTGTTTTATTTAATTTAATATTACTTTATTATAATTATTTGGTCCGGCCCTTGACTCGGAGACAGAATGATAATTTGGCCCCAGACCTAGGAAAGGTTGCCCATGCCTGATTTAAATAAACAAAATAACCATCAAAGGTTGCGTTTCTGAATGATAGGCAGTTATTGTAAAAGAACTTCTGTCAAGACTCGAGATACACTATTAGGACTCCAAATGCTGCACATATAGAGCATACATGGTTTAAAAAAATCACTAAAACATTTTTTAAAAATCAATCAGTAATCATCAGCAGCATAGATCTTTCACAAAGCTCAACAACAATCACTTCACTGTTTCAACAATACTCAGCTACAGAAAATTTCCTGACAAAAAATATTTTTATGAATAAGTTGTTTGATTATCCAAAATATGCCAATTTGGGACTGTAAAATTGTATGTACATCTTAAGGAAGAAGTTGAAGTGAAGAGAGAAAGATTGTAAAATACAATAAAGAGTATAGAATTTTATTATATTGAATATAATTATATTTTATTGTAAATTGTTATAATAAATAATGATATGACAGATTATATTTAGGAATAATATTAGTTGACACATTCTCCTCCAGTATTCAGCCTTACCGATGTAAGTTCACTTTCTTTTTAAGACCTGTGAGCATTTTTCTCACTGATAATCAGGGTAAATCTTTTCAAAACATAATATTAGTACGAGATGGTAAGTAATCAAGAATGGCTATAATTGTTGTGTTTGAATACCTTTACGAATATTTCACTGGTTTCTACTGAATTTCAATTCGCTAAATATGAATGACTGGGCCCGCGGTTGATTGATCAACGTTGTTGACTTTGGTTACAGTGCTCACGTGTTTGAGTCACAGTATGAACAGCTTTATAAATAAATTGATTTTTCAATTTATTTATGGATTTCTTTCAGATGCCATTACAAACATCCATTTGTGATGTCGACAATTCTCTCCCACCTATCTGATGTTAAAAAAACTACTAGCAATTAACTAACTACTAGTTCACTTTTAGGGTGTTCATTGTCAATACTTGGTGGAAAGGCATTATATTAATAAAAACACAATATTCCTTTGTACTTTATTCCACTTTATTAAAAAGGTCAGTACCGGTTTAATAAAGTGGAATAAAGTACAAAGAAATATTGTGTTTTTATTAACTACTAGTTCTGTTCTAACCGTATTCTTATATCCTCAACCTCTTTGAAAAAGATTTTGAGTAACTTAACCGTTAAATAAAACCTGTCTAGATAAACTACGTTTGAAGTTTATATGCTGCACATTGAAAGTGGACATGGTTTTTCTTGATATTACTAATAAAAACAACTTTCATGACACTCGTAAGTGTTTGACAGCCACAAAAACCTGGTTAACTATATTAGTTCCAACTTCTGCCATCAACCAAGCTATAATTGTAAATCAATTTCAATTCAAACATTCGATTGAGTGCATAATTTTAAAGCTTCACAAATAAACCCTTTTGATTCAGTAAACCTACCGTTGAATTGTGAATGAATTATGCCAATGAAAACACTAAAATTGTTTCTAATAATAATTGAATAAAAGAAACTCAGTGAAGTAATCTATATTGAGTATTTAGGCTAATTATTTAATGTATATTTGTCAGTATCCAACTGAATACGGTGAGAGACATCTAAAATGTTTTTGGAAACTATGCTTAAAATATACCCTCCTGCCTTAACGGATAGAATTGACTTTCTTACAATATTATTAACCCTTTATTATATCTATAATTTACCCATGACAAACAAAATAAACAAGATAATAAAATTGTATTCTGATCAGAGCATTTTATCAAAACTATTGTCTATATTAGTGAGTAAAACAGCAATTTGATATTTATCAAAGGAATTATTAAATGTTATAATTGGTGTAGGTAACGGTAGCTGAAATTTAACTTGGATTTTCATTTAGATCAACTTTATTCATCCTTCATTGAACTTTTTAGTCCATCTTTTACTTCTGATTGTTGATGTTATAAATTAAAATCAATCATTATCCTGAAATGGTTTGTCACCGAACTAGGGTTTGTAGGAAATGTGAACCAACAAAATAAAATATCATTTTCCTATTGTAAGTGAAAATATCAATTAAGGTTTACCCCACTAAAAAAGGAGGAATTTTCAAAAATGTGACATCATTTAGAGTGGGTGTCAATGATTTTATGATGATATGTAATGATGGGATGGGGGGGGAGGTTATAAAATTTCTAAGTCATGTAACTCAACTCAGTGCATGTTGTGAATATATTGATTGGTCAAGATACATTAATTTATTAATATTATTCATTATTTCGTACACAGTGTAGAGTTGTTCGAATATTCATTTAGGAAATGCTGTGTCGACATATTCAATTATTTTTAGGTTTATAAATGAATACCTTTATTTTGCACATGCATGTATTGTGTTGAGTTGTCAATATGTTCATGCCATACACGCATTTATGCCTTAGGGCATTCTTATAAAGCCAAATTATTATTAAAATTCAATGTTATATAATATTATTGGTGTCTTTAAAAAGTTTGTATTATTTATGGTAGTTCGGCTACATACGGACCGTAATATAACATATTATGTCTGATCCACGATAGAAGTAAATCTTTATTGAATATAAAAACATGTTACAGTTAAAAAAATCCCACAATAAAATATTCGATGTAAATAAATGAAGCTGTATTTCTATTGACAAATCTATGTACTCTTTTAGACAATATTGTATACATGTGTTCTTTGTACGTTTGTCTAAGCTGATTTAATGGTCCAAAACTAATAATTTATGAATATCCGCTGTCCGCTTATCATAAATAATTCATATCTGGATTCAAAAATTCTAAATAATATTAATGCTTATGAAATGGGCAGTTTTTACAATAAGGACACAGTTAATTATTCGAAAATTTAAGTAAATTAACTGCCTATATTTTATACTTCTTCATCATGTTACGTTCTAAGGAAATAATACACACATTTGACTGAAAGTGCATCTGAGAATTTCATTTTCAATCTTTCTTTTAACCTTTAAAATCATTACTTTTACTATTTTCACAATTTTAAGAAGGGATGCAACTGAATACAATAATTCATTCACTTATACAAAATAATCAATAATTAATTGAACAATTATAATATTAGGAGTACAACATTGCTTTCGCCGTTCTTTTCCGAAATTCGAGGCTTTATTGTAAAAAACTGGTTATACATTTATAATTGAAAGTATCCCCATCAGTTCTCCCATCTTTTGGGCAGCGTACAAATCCTGCGTTCATCATTGTCATGCTCAGTGGCGGTTCCTGACCTGAAATCTTGGGTGGGCTAGAGAAAAGCATATTTCCACTTCACTTTATACATTAATCTACAAGCAAATTAACAAATATTACGATACTACTGCAATGCATAAATTTTTATATAATAAAATCAATGCTAATGTAACTAAGAAATAATAGAATAATAACACGGAATCCTTAAATTCGTCTCTTTCAAAGTGAAATAACAAGTACCTACTAAAAGCAGTATAGAACTGTCACTTGCTGTCACTGAAAGTCAATACCTGTCACTTTCATACAATACAACGATATTGGTATTGTGTTTCAATGCATAAGTATGCGTAATGGGCTGAATCAGATCAGCCCCCAACGATCAACAGAAACTTGACAGATTGAAACACTATCCTTTGTGATTGATGACGTTTCCGTACATACAAATACAAAAAAAATCTAATCGTGCTTGATTGCGCCCCAGTGTAAAGAAATATGTCATGATATTGTCTGTGGTTGCGGACTTAATGGGCGCCAGCCCCTGAGTGGTGTTGCCAGTGACGTGTTCCAGTTCCTGTTCCCTGTGAAGTATTTATAGGGTTATTGTTTTTTTTATGCCGGCTCACTTTAAAATTGTAATACAAAACACAATCGAGAATATGATTGTAGGTAGACGTAACATTGTCTTATATTGACAGAGGAAAATTAAAACAAAGATATTATATTCATTTGGGAAAGGTAAGTTACGCTAATAAATGTATTTATTTTATTCAGCGGCCGAATTGCTGTTGATTTTTATTCAGCCATCTAATGTTTTGGGTGAAAAATGCAGGTCGGGCTTAGCCCACCTAGCCCAGTACCTAGAACCGCCACTGGTCATGCTGCAAAATCACTTTATCCTGTCTCTCGTTGTATTGCGGCCTTTTGTCTTTCAATGCTCGGCTCAAACGCATTAATTGCATTCGATAACGATCGCCTGTGGTTGTTTCAGTCGGTTTTAACAGCTCATAATACACTACGCCGAGCTATTCCCACCAAATACAGAGCATGATCTTGGAGCTGTGAATATTCAGTTAGGCTGTCGATGTGGAAGCATGGCTAGGATATCCCGATGATTTTCTGCACTTGGGGTTATCACAATGATCTTATTTTTTGTCCCCAATCACAATGCGATGCAGAAATCTCTTCCGTCTTTGCCTTTCAAGCAACTGTTCACAAGCAAACAAATGCCACTCAACATTTCTCGGTTTTAACTCATACGGGACCCAATTTCCTTGCTTGTGAATCATTCCCATGTCTTTAAGGCATTTTGAAATTGCTTGTCGAGTCACTCCTAATGATCGTGCTAATTCTTCTTGACTTTGACACGAGTCTTTATTAAGTAATGCCTCCAATTCTGCATCTTCGAAAACCTTCTCTTTTCCATTGCTATGCCTGTCTTCAACATGCTAATCACCATTCTTGAAGCGTTGAAACCACTCACGACACATTCTTTCACTAATAGTGGTATCACCATAAGTATTTGAAAGCATTCGATGAGCCTCAGCCGCAGATCTCTTCATATTGAAGCAGAAAATCAAAACCTCTCGCAAATAACGAGAATTTGGCTTGTAAACTGGCATTTTCAATTGAGAATAACTTTATGATGCAGATACAAATCAACTAATGTTTCTACGGGGTTATGTTGACAGATGCCCAAGCTAATTGCATGAGTGTCTATGATCTATTTATTTCGACCACTACTTATCGCTTAAGCCATCTATAGGAAAACACCGGAAGCAAAGTTGTACACCTAATGTAATATTTTTTTTTACATATATTCGGCATTACAGCTAATGCCAGTGCGCCAAATATTTTAAAGTTGAAAAATCGACACCCACGTCTTAGGTATCAAATTTAAATTTGACATTGACCATACCGGGAATTGAACCCAGACTCACTTGGTCGGGAGAGCAAGCTCTAACCAACTAAACCAGTGCAGTACATCCAATTGATATTTATTTTCAGCATTGTCAACCTTTCAAACCCTGTTGACGTGCCGTAAATGCGGATCAAAAATCATTCCCAGGGACGGACGCGTGTTCTGCATGCAAAAACTACGCCTCATTTTACCTTCCATTTATAAGAGCAATAGTCAACTGATTTAGTTCAAATAACATGTTTACTATAATGAATAGATTCCAATTCGTGATCATTTTTTATTGTGTTTGATTTGATTTGAAAAAGTTATCAAATGATAAGTTGAATGTTTTTTTGAACGCCTATGAGTGGACAGCCAAAGCTTTTACAAAGTTACCGGTTAGGTGGACTGAGTGATATTTTTTAATATAAAATTACTTGACAACCACTGGTGTTATACAGCGATTGGCTCAAATGTTACTAAATATGTTTTTCAAAACAAAACAATCCATTTATCTTATAATTAATGGGTTCAAGCTGGGCTCATTAATATGTTATTTATTGGAACCAAAAAACGAAATTTCAGTAACTCACAAAGTTTTAATCGAATAAAAAAATATTATAAAACATTATATTTAATATTAATATTAACTTTACCGCTGTCTCCGTAAAAAAATATGTGTCGTCCCCGGGACTGAAAATCGATTTCAGGTTGCCAAGCCAGAAGGATTAATGATGCATTTAATTCTTTCAAACATACTTTTCTTTCTTGCATTATAACTTTTTACATTTATCATTGTAGAAATTATACACCATACAATAAAAAAACCATTCAAGATAAAAGTGGAAATGTAATGAATTAATATAAATATAATGTATTTATTTACAAGAAATAGAAAAATTAGTGCCTGTTTTCAGTTTGGGTTTGATTGTGTTCTGACTTCTTCCTCTGCAGCCAAATTGAGCTTCAGCACCAGCCTCATCCACTGCCTTCCAATGGCCGGCCCGATAGATAATTTGCATTTCTTTTCCAGTTCAAAAATATCCAGTTTCTGTGTTTCTACAAGGATTCATTGAAATGAGTGAATGATAAGAAATTTTAATATAATTTCAATCAATAGATATGTATATTTTTTAAAATATCTAGCATTATTAATGTAAGAAAATTAAGTAATTTTCAAGTATATCAATCTTCTGAAATAGTTCATTTCATAAAAACCTGATGTTGGCACACAGAACCAAATGTTAAAGACATATTAAAACCTTAAAAAACATGTATTCTGTTTAAGTATATTTCATACTGATAAATAACAGAATGTATTCCTGTTACCATCTGAATAATTATCCAGGAATGTTTTTTTAGTGTTGTGCAATTATCTGATTTGGGCCGGGGCTTACAGTAATAATTAAGCATTAAAGATGTATATTTAAGGTGCTGTAAATCAATCTCATAATGTATTTTAATTTTAATCACCAATATTCATTTTCATGAGTTATTTTTCATACGGATAGTGTTTTTTTTTTTTGTTGTACACATATCAAGGTAAAGTAATTTTTATACAATCTCAAAAACATAAATGTTTGTGTTTTTGAAAATTAGTATGTTTAATTTAGAATTATATGTATTTGCCATGGCACAATTTGATATTGAAATAAAAAGGTATTTGTTTACGTCTACACAATCAAATCATCTTTATTTTACAATTATTTTACTTCTTTTCATTGTAGAACCTCCTAATAAAAATGAAAGGTGTCAGTCAAAATAAATATTACCTTCTATATTTTCCTTTTATTTATGAAAAATGAAAACCTTTTCATTATTTTAAATGACAATATATGTTTACAATAATGATTTGAATATCTAAAAGATACTGAGTAATACGTTATTATTAAAAAAGTTTCTTTTGAATGAAAGCATTTCAGATGTCTTATGACATTTATTTCAACTGTTAAATAAATGCCATGTTTGGAATTATACTTCATAACAAATAATAACTTTTCAAAATGTGCTATGCTCCCAGATTTTAATTAAAAATAATGTTAGATAGGTACCTAGTATTAGATAATATTATATATTTATGTAACTTAATATGTGAAATATTCCACTTTATGTTATCATTGAATGAAAATTAGAGCTTTTATTTAATATTCAACGTACCTACATTTTGAAAATATATATATTATTTGAATATCAAAAACAATAGATCTTTTAAAATCAAATATATTTGGAAAGTAATAAAATTAATAAATTCTTATTGTACAATATCTGTAAATATGTACCTATAGAAAATAATAAACAAAAATAACTTATGTAAGAATTTATGTATCTGTGCAAATGTATTTTTAAAATTATTGAAAGAAGTGTTTTCTTATTGTTTCGTAAAAATGACATTTAATTATTGAAAAAAAAATGTAAATATCAGCAGGAGCAACCTTCAAAAATTATCGCTGTTAATTTTTATCAGTTATAAATTATATTGTATTTTAAAGGTCTTCACTTCTGTAGAAGACATGTTGTAAGTACAAGTTATTGCAATAAATGTTGATAAAAATGAAAATAATGTAATTTCGACAACCATGTTACCTTCCTTTTTTTTAAAACGAATCATTAACAAATATTGAATGCCTTCTCTTTTGTGTAACTCTACTCTCCAGAAAATAGTTCAATCATTTCTAGATAAAATTTGTAGTCAAAGACATAGTTGTGTGGTGTTCCAATTCGTTGCTACCCAACTGGTCCTAAAAAAATACGGCTTAGCAAGAGCAATTAGGTATTTATTACAAGTCCTAACCTAGCCCTAACCTCCTATTTGAAGTCTCGTGGTTGAACGACTTGATAACAAGTAGGTATTTTAAAATACTTAAAACCTAACTGCTTCTTTCGTACACTTGCATAAGTTTGTCATGAACGATCTGGGTTTCATCTTTCAACAAATTCAAGTGTGTGGATACAGCAGTGAGCTACCAATACGTTAACAAGGGCTTGGTTAATTTCAGAGCTCTTTGCAGTGTCCTGGAGAAGCGAAGAGCTGTTTTTATTATTTTAATAAAATTATACTTGCCTACTGAAACTACTTTACTGAAAAGCATACTTGCCTACTTCAGCTTGCAAGCATAAAGAGTTTCAAAATTGACACAGAAATTGATAAATTTAATTTTTGCTTTAATTTCAAGATTGAAATAATATACTTTTTTCATATATAATAATATATGTTGGAGATTGCAGTTAGCATCTTATTTGTTCCAAGCGTGTTATTATTTTTAACTTAACAAAAGGCTCATCAGTCAATGTCAAATTTGGCAAGAGGCTCTTACGAACCTTCCCGAGTCCCCTACATCCCACCCAGTGACGTTCCTAGGCAGACCCCTAAAATAGCGCCCATTTTCTTTCATTCCTTCCCATTATTCTAGGAATAAATATACACGTATAGAAGTTTGAATTCTCTACTCACTTTCACATACATACTCAAACAAATCTTTTGTCACTTATTCCGTTTTGCTTTCAGGTGATTCATAGTATGTATCTTATCGACAAAGATCCTCACAAACAAATATGATCCAAAAGCTCGCATTATTGTTCAATAATTATTAAATATTAACTTCATTACACACCATAAAAAATAATTTAAATTTTAAATGCACTTAAATAATATAAGTGTAGAATCTTGATTTGGTATTTTGTTAGTCAAAGACATTGAGGCATTATAATTATTTTAAATCAAATTCGTGTCAAAAATATTTAGTCATTTAAAAAATCTGTGATCATTTGCCGCTCCGTAGGACTTGCCGCCCCTAGGCAACTGTCTACTCGCCTATGCCCTCGGGACGTCCTTGATCCCACCTCGACATGGATATCATTGAATCAAGTAATATTAGGTAATCAAAAAGAGTCAAACCAAAATTTGGACAAATTATTAAACTAATTTTTGTTTTCCAATCACTACTACTATTTTTATCTATTAACTAGAAGTTTTTGATAACACCTATAAAGGTGGCTTATTTTTTTAGGTATAAATATAATTTCTAAAAAAATATTGTATTTATTTTTGAAAATGCCACCCACAAAAATGTGCCTCCCGGCGCGGTTCGCCCCTGCCGCACACCTCTTGCTACGCCAATGCGTCAACAAATCTATAAATGATTCCAATTTAGAAATATCTGAATGTTAATATGAATCTAAAGAAAAATATTTATTGATTTTGCAACTTTCTGCATTTACTGTTTTTTCAAAGAATTCCGAGGTTTTTCAACATTAAATTTATGTACTTATAAAAATTGTTAAGCTTTACTTTTCATTCAAAAAAGATTAGTGGTTTTTCAACCTTATAAAAATAATATGTCTTCCAAACCATACTAATTTTCAGTATACTTACATATTCACAAATATATATCATAATATGTTATATTGTGACTAATAGAATATTGAATCACAATTAAAATACTATTTTTGTTTCTGGTATATATTTATCTACATTAATATATGTAAATTCAATGCAAACCTATAAGAAGAAAAGTTGTTACAAAATAATTATACTCAAAAAGTATTTTACAATAAATCTTTTATAAAGGTAAACCAATCATATTATTTTTTTATTCTAAAACAGCAGAAGGGAAAACAGAATATATATAAATCTTCGATGGACTCTATTTTTTTTAAATGAATCCTGATACGTAGGTACATATATTCCGTGCATTTTACTTGCTGCACTTTTTAATCATTCCATAGACTTTTGTCGGTAAGTTTGTGTTATTTTCCTGACTTTATGGTCTCTTGCATCTAACTTCATGTCCAATACTCTGTGTCTATACATGTTTTCCCGCCTAGCTTGTTTTCTCGAGGGCCATTATTACTACGTCGTGTTAGTGCCGGCTTTTTAATTAATAGATCTTATTTTCGCATTGTGTGCTGAATAAACAATTTAATAACTAATTAACGCTTATCGCAACCGATTTGCTCATTAATAATTCCGACGCCGTTGTTTAAGTGCCCAATTTCAGGCACTTTCGAAAATATCGTTAGTAACAGCGTGTTGACACAAAGAATTCAACTTCAAAATATGGCTCCTAAACGTGGAAAGGCTAAGGTGAGCCTATTATCAATACTATTTTCGCGTGTTCTGTTATAATTGATGTCATTTTATATGCATTTGAGTACATGCGGTGTGTTTTTGTTACAGGAAGTAGCAGTTGAGGTGCCCGCCGCCGAGGTCACGACAAAGAAAAAAGGAGGGAAGGCCGCCAAAGAAATTCCAGCGATCGACGATGAAATCGAAGCTAAGAACGGACATGAAGATACCAAAGTTGAAAAGAACGGTAGTAAACGCGGCATTAAAGAGACCGGCAACGGAGACTCACACGCCGATTCCGAATCTAACACAGAATCCGTAGAAAACGGTGACGAACCTAAAATCCCGGCAAAACGTGGCAGAAAAGCTAAAGCGCCCGCCGAAAAGAAAACCAAAGCATCAAAGAAAGACTCAGAAGACGAGAAGGATGCCCCCGAAGAAGCCAAGGAAGATCCTATGGAAGAAGAAGACGAAACCGAAGAGACTGAAGTAGTTCCTAAGCCCTCGAAACGCGGTCGAAAACCGGCTGCCAAAAAAGAAGAAGTCGCCAAGAAAGAAGACCCCAAACCGGAGACGGCGTCTGATGAATCACCCGCCGAAAGCGTAGCGAGCAACAGTGGTGACGAAGAACCCGAAACAAAACCCGCCAAACGAGGTCGAGCAGCCAAAAAAGAACCCGCAAAATCCGCACCAGTCGAGAAGAAAGCCACAAAGAGAGGCGCTAAGAATGAAGGTAATTCAAAAAAGTAAATTCAGTATTCAGAGACTAAATAGTGCGTGTGGTTTATTAATATTTAATTCAAATTCGTTTTTCCTTCTGTTGCATTTCATATTGTATGTGTATTCATACACAATGTTTCCATCTGATTATCAGTATTTTATAACATGACTAACATAAGAACAACCTTAATAATGATTATTTTGTGTTTGATTCTAAAATAAAGTTCTCGTTGATTCACTCACTCATCTTGTTTCTTATTTTTCAATTTATGTTTAAATTTCATTCATCCCATTTTCATATATCACACATCGATATAACGAAACCTCGAGATCATGAATAGTATACTCAAGAAAATTGCTTATTAATATTTTAGCAGTGTTCAATACATTACTTCTCGCTGTAATTTTAGCGCGCTCATACCAAAGGCGTGCAGGGATAAATCCGAGTTTTACACATCAAATTCACATCTAGTTGATGGCTAATATGCATTCATGTAACTTGAATGGAATTTACAAAGCTCAATATAAAATTTTAATACTCTGGAAATAACAAACTAATATTTTAAAATGAGGCCCACAGGAAAAATAAACATATAACGTTTATACTAAAAATAACTCATTCGAGTGACTCAATACATGATAACACCAGTGTGCAGTAATAATATAATAAATAGTTTTGTTTTTGAAATTGGAATTCCCTAATATTACACAACAATTCTTGAAATTTTGTCCTTGCCAAAAGTATTTTATAACTCTTGCAGCATTGTGGTTATCTTACTTTTAATGGTGATGTGAAAAAAGAGTTCTCGAATTATTTTGACTATTGCAATAGTTTCATTACTGTATTGCAATAGCTTCATTTATCGTAAAATGGTAGGAAAATAGAACCTCTAGTTGACTTCCAACTATCATTGGAGTAGTGTCAAATTTTGTGCTCCGATTCGTTATTTAAAACAGTATGCGAAATTCATTGAAATATATAATTTTATCATCGTTGCATACAGTATGCATCTGTTTTGTAGTTATGGAAATAACTGTATGATTAATAAGAATCCTCTTGCATGGTGGGATATAGCCTTCGCAGAGACTGGGCTTTGACAGTGCATCGTAGAGATATACACGAACATATTGTTATAGACGAGTGGAAGTAAGTCGACTTAATGTTGTCATTGTTTTCTCTTAACACAATCATGCTGCAGATCCTGATTAAAATGAAGCTATCTTAGACGTAAGCAAAAATTTATTAACGAACCATGACGATAGTTGAAAAATTTCACCATATCATTGAGCAAGCGGCAGTTGTAGTTTCTTTGGTGGTAGCAAGTCATCTTCATTCACTGCTTCCCGGCAAATGATTTAACAACAACGGAAAATAAAATTTCTTGCTTTGTAATTCTGTTGACAATGATTGTTTTTCTAAGAGAATTTTGGTCTTCAACAGTATAGTTCAAAGTGGTGCTGAATATCTTCTTCTATTTAAAATACACACGCAGATCGTTACTTATAATTCCTCTTGTATATTTCTTGCCGCTAAACAAATCTGAAAACTACCTCATATGCATCCTGAGCAAAGCTGATGGCTATTGAAACCAACACTGAATCTGACAAGCATTATGTTAGACTTATAAAAGCCCACCAGAGTGTACATTCAACATTCTTTCCTAGAGCATAATTGATAGGGGTTGAATATCCATTTCATCTTTGGCACAAAGTTCATCATGCAACTGTATGGGAATGACGAAATTATTCTTATGCTCGTAAAAACGGTGCTGGCAGTAAGCTTTGTACCTGTATTTCATGTTCCCGTCGTGTTTGAAGATTTGGTCCACCTCTAATGGTGCCATTGACGAGAAACTGGAAAGAAACCTACATTGGCAGTCAAAGAAGACACCGATGTGCAAATTCTAGGCTTGCTTTGCTCTTATGGAATATTAGCAATTGAGTAATTGATAACCATTTTCTTCATTCTAACAATTTTGTGGAACTCAGCACTCATTACCGGTTATTATTGAACTCATTAAAAAAAGTTATGTGCTTTTGTTATGCGTGGTTTCTATGAACCGCCATATAGATGGAGTTAATTTGACCTCAAATATTTCACCTTGTAAAATTTTGAACTAAATTGATTGCCATGTAAAAAATGAAAGTGAATGATGGTATAAAACAAACATTTTTCCACAATCCAGTTTGTTCTTACATCCGGCTGCAAAACACATACCGTCTCTCTTGTCATTTAAAATAAACTGTGTAAACAATTTTAACTGCATTAATACAAAGCCAAATTATGAAGGGATGGATTGAGTCAATCTGTTTTTTCAATTTTATTAAATTTACATTCAAAATTGGTGCTGGATGATCTTCAGGAATTATATTTTAAATACCTTTTTTATATGATAAGTGGGCATTATTTTTGCATGTGCATGTAGATTGGCCTCTGCGGTAAATTTAAACTATAAAGAAGCAAAACTGTAAACTTGACATACAATGGTGATAACCGTTGGCAGTTTGATATTTCAATTCTTTCATAACAATATGCTTCCTCTTAACCAAAATCACTATTACTATTTTCAAATTAAATCGGTCCTTGTTTGTTGTACAGCAAACACAGTCTTCAGTGATTTGGCATTCATTTCTAAATGTCCCTACTCTTAACAAACGTCCACGTGATTTATTTAATGCAAAACTTGATAAATAAAAATTGTAGTTGGCATGAAAGTTAGCCAGCATTAAGTGAGATGTGTGATATGGTAAGTAAAATTAGTCAAAACAAACTTATAAAAAGTAATAAATACATTGTCTATAATGGATAAATTATGAGGTTATATAAAGCTATAATAAGACTGCTAACGAATATGCATATAAATGATAAGAGCTTTTTGTATGACTATTTGTATGTTTGGAAGTTGGAATTGATTCTGCTTATTCATTACATTGAAAAACCAGATACTGTTTTAGTAGACAATTGAATTTATACTTGGCCTTTAAGCAGTCTAGAATTTTAAATATCTTTTTTTTTACTTTATTATTACTTTTGTCGGGTCCATGGTGCAACATCCTTGTCTTGAATGACAGATCTCACTATTTTAAATCCCATTACGAACAGCATTCTTTCAATCAATTTCTGTTTGAAGGCGTTTGTGTTGTCTAAAAATTTGTTCCCACCCTTACAATCCTAAAATCATGGGGCGTTGCGAGAGCGATTAGTTAAACACTAGTTAGTCCTGGCCTCTTTTCTTCTATCCCTACTCTCTTACGTTGAGCAACAATCGTAAAACAACTTCCGTTGAGATACCTGCATTAAGAGGCCATATGCTCCACATTGGGTGCGGGGCGGGTATGGATTTAAAAAACTTTTGTTGTGTAATTTTAAAGTGATGTCTTATATCAAAACATTGATTGATAAGTTATGTTAAGGCTTTTGTTTATTTATATGTCTAAAAAAATAGTTTTAAAAATCGAGAATAGTAGAATTAGAATAGAAATTGACTTCAGTAGTGAAAGTGGTTCTGCACTCACGCTTAGAAAAGTATTTTATATTGAGAAATGATAAGGAATAACCATTGTTAATATACTGGTTTAATTAACACTACTCTCTGATTAGGTTTATGTTACAATAACAATACAAAACAAATAATTGTAACCCAGAGATGATATTGAATCAATGAAAGGCCATTGTATTATGTTTTAATTTCAAACACTACGATGCACATTACTTAGGCCATACAATCTATGTAAAATTCCCAAGGTTTTATTTTATTGATTTCTATTTTGAGAACTTCCGATAAGAATAATTAAAGTCTTGTAGCAAAAAAATTAAACAGATTGTATATTCGAGTACTATTCATTTCTTACGCTCAGATATTATTGAAAAATACTCAATTGTGGCATACTTTTAAAGCTGTTGTATATATTGCAGAGAAAGCTGAACCTGCAAAAAAAAAAGGCAAACCTCTCGCCAACAAGTCGTCTACAGATTTTAACAAAATAGACTTCGGCTGTTCGAAGAAATCTCCGTCCGGTAAACTGTGGAATTTCAAAATATCCAGTTGGAACGTGGACGGGATTAGAGCGTGGTTGAACAAAGGCGGGCTAGAGTTTATTGACCACGAAAAGCCTGACATATTCTGTTTACAAGAAACGAAGTGTTCTCAGGACAAGCTTCCCTCGGAGGTTTCGTCAGTTCCTGGCTATCATCCGTACTGGAAGAACGGCGACAAGGATGGTTACGCTGGCGTAGGTATCTACACAAAGAAAATGGCCATTTCTGTTGAATACGGACTCGGAGATAAAGAATTAGATTCGGAAGGGAGAATTATAACAGCTGAATATGAGCAGTTTTACCTAATTTGCACGTACGTTCCCAATTCTGGCAGAGGCCTTGTAACATTACCAAAGAGATTGCAGTGGAATAAAGTTTTTCTGAAGCATGTCAAGGCTTTAGATGCCAAGAAACCTGTAATCGTTTGCGGAGATTTGAATGTTTCCCATTTAGAGATAGGTAAGTTTATCATACTTTGTTGTTTTATTTGAAACTTTAAACAATTGGAATCATTCATTGACCAAGTCTTTTGTTGGTTTTTGAAATTGCAGCTTTTACCAACGCACTATCGATTATATACTGTTTTAGCCAGGCCTATGGCCATCCCTAAAAACAGGCTGTGGCAAGAGCGATAAGCTATCCATATTAGCCCAGTGGTCGGCAAACTTATTAGTCAACTGAGCCAAATATCAACTACACAACAATTGAAATTTCTTTTGAGAGCCAGTTTAAGTTTTAAGACCGAAAACTGATTTCTGCACGTGGGACACGAAGTTTCAATTGTACTTTATGTGATATTTATGTACTGTAAGAGCCACACTCAAAAGGCCAAAGAGCCGCAGTTTGCCAACCACTGCACTAGCCCAATCCCTCTATCTTTACTCAGTTCAGAATAAAAGATATTGAGCAACAGAGTTAGTTACAAGCAGTCCAAACATCTCTCCATTTCAGATAATGAATACTACACTATCTGAAACATTTATTTTGATTTAATTAATAGGAAATACACCGAAAAAGCATGAATATTATATTTTTCAGCAACTATCTGAAAAGATTAATAGTATTCATTAAAAATGGCCATTATAATATATAATGTAGAAAAACAGACAACACTGAAGTTATTATAACTGTAAATTATACATTTTTCTAAAGCAATATATGTAAATCTTTTGATTTATTATTCCTTGAAGGAGATCTTTCGTGCTTTGGAAATAAACTTCCACTTACCCAAGATATTGTTACTTTAATGCTAACTTTATATTCTTTGTACTCGCCATTTGTACCATCGTGAACAGCAAGATGATGGTAATCTGTCTGAAACGATTTGTTTAGTGTCTTCATATTTCATAGTTTATTTATAATATAACTAAACTAATTATATTCCTGCCTATCAATGTTTGCTTTATGCTCAGCAGGCTAGTGTGTGCGTTATGTGCATACCTTAAGCGTTACCTACAAAACAAATGTATTATTACAATGCTCGATTCAGACTTCTCTGAAACAGCAGTACAGAATGAATGTTAAGTTTTGATAGTATTTGTTATATTTGGAAATTAATTCAGAGTACTTATTGTTTGCACTGTCAAATCCTAATAAAAAGACATTCATTCATTCAGGCCGATTTAATCTTCAAAATATTATTTTTTTAAATTTAGATTTGGCTAATCCAAAGACAAATAAGAAAAATGCCGGTTTCACAAAAGAGGAACGAGACGGAATGACAGAGTTCCTGGAAAACGGTTTCATTGACACATTCAGAAATCTATATCCAGACAAAACTGGGGCATATACATTCTGGACTTACATGAGCAATTGCCGAGCAAAGAATGTCGGATGGTAAGTATTGTTATTATTCAAAATTTACTCAGAACAAGGGAGTGGGCAACTATAAAATCAAAATAATATAATTGACACTTAACTCATGGTGCGTTGATTTTCAATCCATACATATTGATTCTAATTGTATTGCATCAAGGTATTTTCTTAACATGTACAATGTTCAAAACACGCTTAATGCATACTCTACTTCAGTGTTCTTCAACCCATAGTCCGCGGACTGGCACCGGTCCGCGAGAGCTTATTGCCAGTCCACGAAGACATTTATGTTTCAAAATTTTTTCGACTCGATTATCTCCTCGATGTTGATGCAAAATGGTGAATGAACTGTTTTCTGATATCTTTAAAGTGTCTGCTATCTTCCGCAACTTCAATTTACAACTGATCTAAACTATGTTGTGTCTTTTTGAAGACTTTTTTTATGTTTTCTGGAACAACTGCCAAATTCGGACGACAGAACGTTCAGTTCAGAAATCAGCAAACCACTTCTCTACCATTTTTCTTGATGAAAAAGAGTCCCAATAGCAGATGTCAAGCCATTACTTTGATTGGACGGTATTTTTTCCGATTGAAAAGCAATGCTTTATCGACACACGAAATTCAAATTTTTCTATTGTTTTGAAAATTACAAAAGTAGCGTTACTAAAACCACTGTAACTTGTGAACTAAATGTCAAATTGTCATGAAATTTTGACACGTATTATTTGAAGGTTAGTACTTTCCAAAAATCATATGGATTTGTCAATAGTAGCGCGATCTATATGTCATCTTACGAACTTATTGAGTGATGCTGGTTGACGAGATATTTTTCCAGCTTTTACCGGTCCGCGGATGTAAAAAGATTGAAGAACACTGCTCTACTTCATATGTGCACGCTGAGTATAGTGCTAGACGAATTATCTCACCTTTTGTAATTGCCTCGTCACGAAACAATTGAACACTGCCATTTAAACCCTCAGCACAGAACTATCCTTTATCTTGATCAGTTAATTAGTGCGCTTAGTGCAATATCAATTATGCCATAGTTCAATTAGTAGTGAACATGTTAAGTATGGATCGAATTCTGTGGAGCTTGATATGTTATGTGTGTAAATTAATTGGCCAGTTTTTAATCCCCACATAAAGAAAGGATCATTACTATTATTTCATCTATTATTACACTGGGATACGAAAAGAAATATCTGTGGGGAGTTTTTATATTTTTAATATTAGCTTACTGAAATATTAGTGGGTGATTCATTCACTGCATAATTGCAGTGATGCAATCGATCGCCTCCCAATCTTTGTAAGACGAGAGAGAGAATCGGTTTATGATAAATTGGCTCTAATTTCAATAAATTCATACGAACAATAGCTTAGATTTAAAAAAAAAATTTTGACTTTCGAGTGGAGTGTTGAATAATTTTTCTGTGGGATGGCTCAATGGCTTCAAAGAGGTTAAACTGCTTTCAAGTGAAGAGGAATTAATCAACTGACTGATGACCAGTTATCATTAAACAACTTTTGTTTTTATTGGGTCCCAACATAAAAAGCTTCTTAGTCTTCTGATGTACGACATAAAATTTTTAATACAAAAGATTAAATTCACTTCTAAAACGAGGAATATTATTGCCATCCAAGGAGTCGTGTCTCGAGTAATAATTTTTATATGTTCTTTTTTTAGGAGACTAGACTATGCAATTGTATCGGAACGCCTGTTACCCACAGTCTGCGAAAATGTCATCCGGAGCGAAGTGTTCGGAAGTGATCACTGTCCCGTCACCTTATTCCTTAGTCTTTAATTACAATTTCTGAAAAATATCTCTTAATTCAAACCATTAAATGAGTACAAGACTACCATCTTTCTTGTCACATCCGGTATTCTTTCCTCGTTTTGAATTTGGGAGATTGCATTTGTGTTAATCATTCCATCCTGTAAATTCTCATAGTATTATATTCTGATTTTTTATAATTCATTATATTTTCTTGAATATTCCAGTTCATTTTTCAATATACCTTTTGTAAAATAAGATAAGTTATCTATGTTATTATCCTAACATATCGTCGTTGCGCTTTCAAAATCCACTAAGTGCATATTTGCACCAAATCAGATTGTTGCATTAATTAAATAATAATAATAATAATTCACTGAAATGCAAAAAAACGATAATGATATAAGGCGTTCTAGAATTACCTTACAAGTATGTCGATTTTGTCGAGGACAGACATTGTAATTCGCACTGTATTTTAACATGTTTTGAAAAAAAAACACATGGCGGATTTTGAAAGCGCAATGACGATGTACACAAATACATCATTTGAAGTCCTGTGATTGTTTTCTTTGGACTCTTTATTTGAAACCAGAGAATCTCGTTGGTAATCTGAACATTTTGCAATTCATAAATTTTTGCCACTTCATGGAATACAAAACCAGTGAAAGAAGTGAATTTTCATAAACTGATTTCAATAATGTTTATTCTAGACTGAGATTTGAATTTTTCATTTCACAAAAATATGACTATATTAGTTATGTATTGTTCCTATGATTTCATCAATATTATTTTATATTCTTTTCATTGACTGATATTATTTTGATGTTCCTTTAGCCAGGTTCCACACATCAAGTAAAATTTAAAACTATGCAATATCACCTTTCATGCTAGCATAGGTTTTGAAGCAATTTCGTCTTAGTGTTTAACAGCGTTAAGGTAGAATAATACACTTACACGTTTTCGTGTGTTGCAGATTGCACTTGTGTGGGAGTATTACAATAGCCAAAGTATTTTACAATTATTGTTGCCAACTTACTGTTTCTTTTATTAGATCTGAAACTGAAATTGTTCCATTATTATAAAATATATAGCAGTTGCTATCTTCTCATTTTTTATTTTTTCGTTGACCTTGTTTCTGTTTAAGTATGATAGTGTTGTTAATACTTTTGACAAATAAACATAAGTTTTTTTTACATACAACACTTGTTTTCTTATCCTACCTCATTGATCATCGTCAAATTTCAGCAGCAATACTTTCTTTAACAGCATTTTGTTAGAAGTTCCTGGAATAACTTGCAAAATATACTCATTTGAAGCCTGGCACTATTGTAGATATTTTTTCTATTTAAGGAAAAGTTTATATGATATAAGTTTTATTTGGGGAATAAGGATTATTGAAAAAACATTTATTATCTTTCAGCAAATTTCGCTTCTAGTTAATAGTTTACTAACTCATCACTAGAGAGAACATAATTTATCAGTTTCAATGACTTTATAATGGCGTGAATACACATGGTATAAGTTAGGTCTATTCTGTTGATATTTGCAATTATGGTGCCAAAGCAATTTTTGGATAGGTGACCAACAGACACGTTGCATTTGTTTATGCGTCCAAGATATCAAACAAAATGTGCATGCATCATTTGGAAAAAGTGAACATTCAATTTCTTGGTATTTTACCAGGAAAATCTTGTATGTGGTATACATATAATTGAGAAATGTTGGCCTATGGTTCTGGCATGATCAAAAAAATGGTGATTATATCTTGTTTATACAGGCGGTTCGCAATAGTCTGGGGACAATCTATTGTTTGATGTATCTATCTACAAGTGTGACGAAATTTTTCACACCTGTTAAAATTAAAGCACAAGGTTGTTCAACCGAAAATTTAAAACTGTTTGAACAGGTTATTAACCCTTTCCGGTCCACAAAAAAATAAAAAAATATTCCACCTGGTCCACAATAGATTTACAGTATCACGAGGGAAACTAATATTTGCAATTTTTTTTTTTTACTAGATTTATAGCAACAGTATAATTTTTTCTAAATATCAAAATAATAACCTTATTATTTACATTTAAAAAAAATTCAAGTATGATATATATGTATCAAGTTGCTTTTTTGCGTTTTTTTTGTAATTTTGGGCATTTTTGCAAGGTTAGAATTATTAGAACAATAGTAAATATCGGTATTAATTTTCAAGTGCACGTGGCAAGTGTTACTGTTGGAAAGAAGAATGTAGAACTTAGCGCCCGAGCTGCGTGAGCCGACCCAGCCCCTAAAACGACCCTTTTGTATCCATTGCAGGCATACGGTTTCACATTACAATGTTCATAAAAACCATTTGATTCTTTGCTCAGAATACCGCTGTAATAGATACGAGTGGAAAAAAAAAATATATTCAATACATTTGAACTTATTTTAACTCGATACCAATAAAGAAAAAAATGTCGAATGATATTCGACATAGGACCGGAAAGGGTTAAAAAATATATGCACTTGTACAGTGGTTTTTTTAAACTGTAAGGTGTCAGGAATCCCTTTATTGCTCTAAGCCAGGTTGTTCACAGACATTGCACATGCAATATGTTGATTTAATAAACAAACAAATTTAAAGAAGCAAGTATTTTGAAATATTTAAATCACTAAAGATCAATTCAAGTAGAAAAGACATCACAAACACCCATGCCCAAGACCTTAGATGTTAAATTGTTTTTTTTTTAACTAACCGGGATTTAAGCCCAGACTCCTCCAATTGTTAGGGTAAAAGCTCTTATTACTAGATTGCAGAGGTTGATTATCAATATGTATCAGCAGTAGGGTTTTTCTGCATAGGAAGAGGAACCAGAGAAATCCATATTGCTATCAATGTCATATAGTAATCAACGTTCCCTCTAAGCCGCGCTGTAGTTTCAGAACTCCCTCCCGCGCATTCGTTCCGGGTTGCCGTATACTTCAATTAAATAATAAATATTAAATTACTGAAATACCTTTTCATGTACAAAATTCTTTTCGTTCGTTTTGTAAGTGTGTTGAGCGTTGTACAGGCAGCCGACCGAAATGCCTCTATTGTTTGAAGCAACACAGATAATTTATCCTAAATCATCAATTGTCAATCGTCTCTTGTTGCTGATACATTCTGAGAATAGCAAGTCAGTCAGTGCAGTCATCCCCAATTAGGTAACGTGTGTTCCATACAGACTTCATCCAAAATAACTGTTGACCGTTAAAATTATATTTTTCTGTCCCCAGAAATGTTTTCAAAACAAAAAAACAATTTTTATATCTATATATTTGGTCATCTGCTGGCTCATTCTGCTATCCATTTGATAGAATCAACCGTAATTCAGAATTTACTAGCTGTAAGCCCGTTGACCTCAACGGAGGGATTTTTGTTGCATTTTTAAGTAGTCAGAAAAGTTACTGGCGTGAAAAATAAATTACTAACCTATTTATTGAATAATCCAGAAATTCTGATAGTAAAAGAAATATCTCGGGGCGTATATCGACAGCCCTGCCCTGCAGTATTTAAATTGTAAATTATTTATTTTTGGAATAATGTTCTAGTTTGCTAACAACTATTTTTCGTAATAGCAGAAATTTCGTAAGTTATTGAATTTTTGGAATAATGTTTAAGTTTGCTAACAATCATTTTTCCTAGAAGCAGAAATTTTGTAAATTATTTAATCTTTGGAATAATGTTTATGTTTGCTAACAACCATTTTTCTTAGAAGCAGAAATTTCGTAAATTATTTTATTTTTGGTATAATTTTTAAGTTTGCTAACAATTATTTTTCCTATTAGCAGAAATAGACCTCGTAAATTATTTAATTTTGGAATAATGTTTAAGTTTGCTAACAACCATTTTTCATAGTAGCAAAAATAGTCCTTGTAAATTACTTAATTTTTGGAATAATGTTTAAGTTTGCTAACAATTATTTTTCCTATTAGCAGAAATAGACCTCGTAAATTATTTAATTTTTGGAATAATGTTTAAGTTTGCTAACAATTATTTTTCCTATTAGCAGAAATAGACCTCGTAAATTATTTAATTTTTGGAATAATGTTTAAGTTTGCTAACAACCATTTTTCATAGTAGCAAAAATAGTCTTTGTAAATTACTTAATTTTTGGAATAATGTTTAAGTTTGCTAACAATTATTTTTCCTATTAGCAGAAATAGACCTCGTAAATTATTGAATTTTTGGAATAATGTTTAAGTTTGCTAACAACCATTTTTCATAGTAGGAAAAATAGTCCTTGTAAATTACTTAATTTTTGGAATAATGTTTAAGTTTGCTAACAATTATTTTTCCTATTAGCAGAAATAGACCTCGTAAATTATTGAATTTTTGGAATAATGTTTAAGTTTGCTAACAACCATTTTTCATAGTAGCAAAAATAGTCCTTGTAAATTACTTAATTTTTGGAATAATGTTTAAGTTTGCTAACAATTATTTTTCCTATTAGCAGAAATAGACCTCGTAAATTATTGAATTTTTGGAATAATGTTTAAGTTTGCTAACAACCATTTTTCATAGTAGCAAAAATAGTCCTTGTAAATTACTTAATTTTTGGAACAATGTTTAAGTTTGCTAACAACCATTTTTCTTAGAAGCAGAAATTTCGTAAATTATTTTATTTTTGGTATAATTTTTAAGTTTGCTAACAATTATTTTTCATAGTAGCAAAAATAGTCCTTGTAAATTACTTAATTTTTGGTATAATGTTTAAGTTTGCTAACAATTATTTTTCCTATTAGCAGAAATAGACCTCGTAAATTATTGAATTTTTGGAATAATGTTTAAGTTTGCTAACAACCATTTTTCATAGTAGCAAAAATAGACCTCGTAAATTATTTAATTTTTGGAATAATGTTTAAGTTTGCTAACAACCATTTTTCATAGTAGCAAAAATAGTCAACGAATAATTCAACTGTTTATGTATGCATGTGAAGTATGCGTATTTTGGAATTTTTAGAATAATTTAAATGTGTGCTTAATATATAATATTTAAATTAGATCGATTTTGACAGTTGTGTGTTTGCCCGAGCGGTAACGATCTCAACTCATAATCTACAGGCGATGGTTCGATCGACGGTCGTGGAGTTTTTTTGTATGAAATTTTTTCAGCGATTTGTTTCGTCAAATAATAAACAGTGTATTGGGAAAATATGTCTTTAGTATGAATAAAAATATTGCGTCAGCGGAGCTGGTGAGGAGGGAGGGGGTAGGAAGGGGCAGGGGGAGGGGAAAAACGCGGACAATCATGCAATCATTCGGACATTATCGAGTATTAATATATAGATGCATGAAATGTTAAGAGCAGCAGTCACCAACTGGACGTCAACAAAGTTATCGCAGTAAAGTAATTGAAAATGTGTAAATAAAATACATTTGACATTTCTTGATTGGAATTAGCAAATTAATACCGTGTCTTGTGAGTTACAATACTTTCAAATGTAATTTTCTGAAGACATCCCAAGTAATAAATTGTATTAATAAAAACACAATAATCCTTTGTACTTCATTCCACTTTATTTAATATGTCAGGACCGGTTTCGCTCATTACGAGCATCGTCAACTGATAAGAAATATAATTTAACAGTGCTATTTATACAAAAATGAACAGTTATAAACAACAATTGGCATTGAAAAGAAAATACCAATTACATTAAAAGTGATTCTAAAATAGCACAAAATTAAAATGTTTAGCACATCTAACATATAATCAAAAAGTCATCTCAGATTAATAAATTTAGAATGGGAATTGAAATTAATTACAAACATAATTAAAATTTGGGAATTCTTTGACAAAGTGATACAATAAAAATAATGACATTAATAATGACAATAATATAGTGAATAGGCTTAATGATAGTTAAGAAAATTTCCCCTCTTCCAAGTAGTTGGTAAGTGTACATACTTAAACAAAATCGACAGCCAGGAAGATTCTGAAAAAGAAATTTTTCAAAGACCATATCAATTCTAACAAAGATATATATATATACACATACATACATATACATACATATACACATATATATACATACACATACATATATACATACATATATATATATATACACACACACATACATATACATACCCATATATATTTTAAATTATATAAAAGAATAGTTAACAAGGGCTAATGCAATGGATAAAGTAACGGGGAACTAGCAAATATTAATTGATCGTTCAAAAGATCTGAATCAGGTAAAAATTTGAATCTATTGATTTCTAGGATTTCCTGTTTGTCTAGTTTGACAGACTTGTTATTTAAATGTAGAACTTTGTCAAAGAATTCCCAAATTTTAATTATGTTTGTAATTAATTTCAATTCCCATTCTAAATTTATTAATCTGAGATGACTTTTTAATTATATGTTAGATGTGTTAAACATTTTAATTTTGTGCTATTTTAGAATCACTTTTAATGTAATTGGTATTTTCTTTTCAATGCCAATTGTTGTTTATAACTATTCATTTTTGTATAAATAGCACTGTTAAATTATATTTCTTATCAGTTGACGATGCTCGTAATGAGCGAAACCGGTCCTGACATATTAAATAAAGTGGAATGAAGTACAAAGGATTATTGTGTTTTTATTAATATAATGCCTTTCCACCAAGTATTGACAGTGAACACCCTAAAAGTGATTAATAAATTGTATTTCACAATTCAGTAACATTTTGGTTAGAATGGTTTATTTTAAATGAAAAGCATTAAGGTTTAAATATTTCGATAAACATTATATTTTATTCAGCATATGAAAAACAATAAATATCAACATGAGAAAGAGAATGTGCACCATACAATGTGAAAGTGATATTATATAACTAAAATAAACAGTAAGTTTTGTAAACCGGTAGAAAACAGATATGTAACACTTGGCGTAACATTTGTGAACACAGACAATTTGTAAGATTTTATTTGACATAAAATCCAGTATTTCATTTCAGAAAAATATTACACTTAAGTAGCTCAGCCAAGCTTCTGCACAACTGCAATTAACAAGTTTGAACGACACAATAATCTTATATAAAAGGTAATAAATATATTTCATTCCTTAAAAAAAAACATTTAAACTATTATGTTACAAGGCATATGTATAAACAATTTTTGAGCCCAGTTTAATATTCTTCCCGCTTTCGTTGATAGTTATTGTACTCTTCTCTATATCAACTGTAAAAAGAGTTTTTACATCTAAGATTACCAAGTCCTTCAAGGGACTATCGAAAGAGGGTATCTTGCGTGGCCCCATTTCAGGATCCGAATATCTCCAAAGCTTGACTAGGTTTGAATCTGAAAATAATGAATGACAATTTGTATATTAAACAACATAGTTAAATTCTCAATGGATTCGGCAGTAATTTTACGGAAGATCATTTTTACAAATAAAATTAAAATTCATAACAGTTATTTCACAGGTTGTGTAATAAATTGTGACAGTGTTTGCCCTAAACGTAGCATTGTTATATATTTTAGTGATCCACTTAATGCTTTGTGTTTCTACCATATTTTTTATATAACTAAACCCTAATATACCCTTTTATATAAATCTGACGAAGTTTCGGACTAATGGTAAAAAAGTATGTATGTATAATATTTACTTACTTTAAATACTTCATAATATGTATTGTAATTGTATAGACATCTTTGATAGAACAAAGATTTAATGTTATTGATATTTAAAAATAATGGCACATCTTAAAATAGAGGAAATACAGTCGTCAATCCAAGGTTAAATAACAAAACTACAGTCAAGAATACTCAAAAAAAATATGTTTTGTTTCAACTATGTACACTCCCAATGTGAAAGTAAATAGACTCCTAATGGAGTATCTCAATAGCAAATGTTGTTATTAAGTCGTTCAACCTCGTTTTCATAGTCAGTGAAGCTAGGATGAGGCTAGCATAGGGCTAGTATTTTGATTATCACAGTCACTCAATCCATCTCTTTTAGGGGCTGATAGATAGGGTGGAATTTTTACACACATGCCTTGAACACAAATCCATAAATCAATTTAAGAAAACCTCCATACTGGGATTCCAATCCATTAAATTACTAATAGATAATGAAAGACTTCATAACTATACCTTTTAGAGCTTTCAAGTCTTTGGTCAACTTTGAAATGACCTTTCCAACCGTGTCACCGGCAGAGACCAAAATTTCTTTGGTGAAGAGACCGCTCATCGGTGTTGGGTTGATGCATTCCAGTTTCACTCCGGGTGAAACGAAGAATGAAATATGCGGCTGACCTGGACAGCAATCTTCCCTGCTCTTATCTTGTGATTCATCAGTGTATTTTACTTCCACTTCGTCCAACTGTAAACAAATGATAAGTATTTATACATGTTTAACAATTGAAAAGTACAATGAAAGGGCAGTGTAATGTCACATTTTTGCTTTTTTAACCTGACAACGCAGACTTGCAGATCGAATTAATTAATACAAGAAGGTATTTTGATTTCCGCATCAACATTAATTGGAGACGGTAAATAATTTGTAAATAGACGAGCAAAACCGATCCTCTCTTGAACACTTAGGTACAGAAATATCAAAAATCGGATCGAGGAGCGCCGGAATACAAGGTGACCCTAGAAAAATTTGCGTAATATTTATATCGCATTTATTGAGTAAGATATTATTTGTATTTAGCGAATGGTTGATAGAAGAAGAATTTTGCCATGTGAATGCACATCATAGGAACTCGAAGGATAACAATGTCGAATATAAACTCTTTACTATGAGTGGAAGGCAAACAAAGACATGATCGGTCTCGTAAAAGATGGACCAATGGCGTCAAGTAAGACTTTGGAGTAGTTGAAGCCAGAGGAAGACTGTTCAGGATGGATTTTTCAGAAGCCAATACTCACACTCGGTTGTACCGTCAAGAAAATGTTAGGTGGGATCATTCATAAAATACTTACATCAAGCGTGTTGGACAAATATGAAGAATTTTCCTTGAGTATTTGTGCTTCATCAAATTCCATGGTAAGAGATAGCGCCTGCATTCCGATTTTATCAATTTGGTCCCTGGTAGCTTGCACAAACGGCATCACTCGCTTCATATACTTTTTCAATTCTTCCATTTTCCCGAATTCAGCAGATAATACTTTATTTTCTGGCAATACTTTGTTGACCTATGAAAAAAAATAACGAAAATTAAATTGATTTAACGTGTTAAACTATCGCTAACCACTTGAATACCAAGCGAACACAGGTGTCTGGAACATATGCAAGCGAACACGGATGTCCAAACATTTAAAAAATCAAATACTTGGTATTCTAATAGAATTTAAGCAATATTTTGATGAATATGTGTTGTGCTATCTATACTGAGTCAATATAGGTTTTTAAAATATCGAATTAAAGTGTATATTAGGCAAAATTATATTTCTCAAAAACACGCAGTATCTCTGGGACATATTAATGATTTATTTGCGCGGTATTCAAACGGTTAATATAAGGGGTACCGAAAATTAAACCATTATTTTTGAGTGCCTTGTTTGGAATCAGTTTGTACCTGAACACGATGGAGTAAACATCTTTGTAAGTGTTCCATTCTAAAGTACTTTTCCTCGGCCATTTTTTTGTTTCATTTTTAATTTTTAATTGTTAGGGATAAAATGAGCAAACCAGAAGCAACCGAACAACATATTCGGCATTGTATGCTATTATATTTCGATCAAGGCTGGAATGCGACCAAAACGACCAAATCAATTTGTGAAGTGTATGGAGCAATGCTAACACCAAACAGATGTCAGTCTTGGTTCAGAAAATTTAAATCCGGCGATAGAAGTCTGACAGATGATCAGAGATCGGGACGCCCACAAAATTTAGACGATGATCTACTGAAGGCCACAGTGGAAGCTGATCCTCGTTTAAGTATTGAAGAATTGTCACAGAAATTACATGCTCCATGGTCCACAGTGCGAGATCATTTACGAAAAATCGGTAAATCCCACAGAATGGGTGTTTGGGTTCCGCACGCGCTCTCCGAGATGAACAAGGAGGTTCGAATGAGTACGTGCGACTCCCTGTTGTCACGACAAAAATTACATCCATTTTTGGAACGAATTGTGACCAGCGATGAGAAATGGATTGTGTACGATAATGTTACACGAAAAAAACAATGGCTTTCAACATCCCAGGTACCTATCCCCACCCCTAGGCCTGGTCTTACCCTTCGCAAGGTCCTTTTGTGTGTCTGGTGGGATATTCGTGGAATCATCCATTATGAACTGCTAAAACCTGGAGATACGGTAAATGCAGAGGTATATTGTCAGCAACTATCAAGACTAAAAGAAGAATTAATGATAAAACGACCAAATTTGGTCAATAGAAAGGGCGTGATTCTGTTACACGACAATGCTCGGCCTCATACCGCCAAAATGACCCGTGAAAAAATTTCCTATTTAAATTTTGAAGTTTTGAAGCATCCCCCATACTCTCCGAACCTTGCCCCTTCGGATTTTTACTTATTTAAGTCAATGGAGCATTCGTTACGGGAAAAAAAAATTCAAAATATGCAAGACGTCAAAAATTATTTAGATTCATACTTCAAGTCGAAACCAGCAAGTTTCTACAAAAAAGGGATCGAGAAACTACCTGGGAGATGGCAGACGGTCGTAGACAATGATGGAGATTATATTTTGTAATGTAAAATGTAGTATGTAAGATTTGTGTTAATAAATATGTGTCAAATAAAAATAATGGTTTAATTTTCGGTACCCCTTATATATGTAAGATATTTTTAAAGCACTGGAGTATTTTTTTTAGATGCATAATCAGTTACATATAATGTAAGACTACAGGTGTATTTTACTCAAGAAACAAAAATGATCATACATCACACATTTTCTTCATAGTAGTAAGAACTGCACTCTGCCAAGGAGGGAAAGTTTTAGCAACCCAAATAATTGCTTTGTCAGGTTTTTCAGGAATAACGGCTGTTTCTCCTTTGCCCTTTGGCTTCTTTACAGTCAAATGGCTTTTCAAAAATATCCTGAATGAATGCGCTGCTTCCATTAAATAGCAGCTCGCTTTGATTTCCAATTCGCTGATTGCACCGGCAGCGGGCCAAAGCTCACGAAGAATGCTATTTTTCTGAAAGATAAATTAAATATTTTACTTTTGGCTAATAAATAATTATTAAGATATCATGTCATCCTAACTAGAGCTAAACGTATATAAATATTAATATTACTATTATTCTGATTTCTTAAAAAATTAAGACGAAAAATTGTTATTTATTCAAAAATTTTCCATTTTTCGCATTTTGAAAGATAGTATAAAAAAAACTTAAATCGTGAATCCGGTACTGATCTTAAGTAAATTATGCAGAATAAGGACAAAACATGTATTATTTTTAATACAATATAATACCTTACCACCATGAATTAACAGTGAACACCATAAAAGTGATATTATCAATAAAACTGTACTGCTGTAGAATCCTGGGACTTACATCTTCCACTTTGTCCAGCTAGGACATTTTAGTTACGAAATGCGAAAAGTTTAGATGCGTGTATGTTATTTCCAGAAAATATCTCTACCTGCTTTTTATGAGAAATCAAAAAGTATCTTACATTTCCTAGGAGTGCCCAAACATGTTCAGCAACGTGTGGACAAATAGGAGACATCAGAAGAGCTTGCGTCTTAATGAACCTCAGAATAACATCAAGGTTCATGCCATCAGAGCCGCAGAGCTCTCTGTATTTGTCTCTTGCGGCTTGAAATTCAAAGAATCCCGTTCTCAACGCCTCTTTGAATAACATCTTCTGGTAGTTCTCCTCTGTCTCTTGGATTTTCATGTTGATTTCGCTGATGAACACTTTGTCATGGAAAGTGCTAGCGTTTCCTAGAGTATTCAAATAATTATTTATTGTCAACTTTTAAAATGTTATTATAGAAAACCGTATCCAAATATTCTGCTGAGTAACTGTGTGAAATTTTGTGCTATTCTTTATTTGACAGGTTTAAAATTAAACAGTGCCCCCAAACAACGCTGTACGGCAGTGAAAATTTATACATTTGTATAGGAGTAAGTGTATATTTCTTGAATGTAGTAAATTGTCATCAAGTTGATTGTAAAAGAAGTATTAGTAAAAAGAAAAATAAAGGATATACATAAATATGTTAAAAAACAGCTCATCCATGATGGAAAAACCTAAAACCAACCTTTTCGTAGAGTTTCCTTTGCTGCCAAAGTTTCTTTAACCCATTCAATGAATGTATAAAGCCTCAAGATACCAGCATCGGCCATGCTTTCAATGAAATTAGCGTCTTCGACTGTGTCCCCGGAATCAGCTAAACAGAGCCTCATACCGTCAGCACTAAACTTCTTGACCGCATCACTTAATGTCAAAAAGTTTCCTTCGGACTTTGACATTTTGGAAGAGTTAAGCAAGAGATGTCCGTTGGCTCGGATGGACTGCGGCCACATATTCTCCTGCTTGGGCCAGATGGCGCAGTGATTGTAAATATAATAGGTCAAATGATTTTGGATCAAGTCTTTACCGGACACTCGAAGGTCAACAGGATACCTAAAAGAAATCATATAATTCATAAAAATATTGCAAGGAATACAAATGCAAATAGAGTATTTCTCATGAAAAAAAATGAATTCCAATTGTGGTGTAAGGTGGAAGGTGTTACAATATAAAGTTATAATGGTGTTTCATTTTTGTTTTACAAATATTTGAGGAGAGCAGAATGTTAGTTTTTTGTGATTCAATCTACTTATGAAAAACTAGAAGATAATATGTATATTAATTATTATTTGACTAAATCAATTGAACAATCGATGTATGCAAAGTTTTATTGTTTTACTAACCAAAAATTGAATTCCCGCTTCATAGTAGTCAACGCTTCTTTTTTGATTTTCGTTTTCGATGGATACGGAGCATCGTTGAAGAAAATGTAATCCCAGACGTCAGATGTCATTTGGTCGGATGTAATATTGAAAGTATTGGGCTTGTCTCCTTTAAATGAATTTCCCTGCAGCAAATGGGCGACAGTATAATACGCCATGTAAATTGTGGAATCGGATAAAGATTCTATGAGCCACTGTTCATCCCACGGAAGCTTGGTACCTAAAACAAAATTCTTAATGTTTTAAAAACTGTATTGCAATATATTCTCAGAATTTATCATCAAACAAGAGATGTATTGAAGATTTCGGATAAAAACATCCATGTCGCTTCGAACAATAGAGAAATTTCGGTCTGCCGTCTTTACAATAATGCTCAACACATGTTTTAACAAAACGAGAGACTGTGACATGAAAGAGAATTAATCCAATTTTAATAATATTATGTAATTGGAGTGCGCGCCAACCAGGGAAGAATGCGCGGGGGTTTTCAAACTCCTGCGCGGATTAGAGGGAACATTGCCTTAAATATTTGCTGGAATATTTAAGGACCTCTTCTTTCTATTCAGAAATGTTCTTGTTTAGTTTATAAAACAGGCTCGAATTTGGTATTCTAAAATAAATAAAAAACTACAAACCTAAACCGTATGTTCTCGAACAAGCATGCTCATGAAGCCAATTCAACGATGCGGTAAAATTCCTCCTCACTTCATCGTGATACGTATTCATATTTTCTAATGATTTTTCTGCTTGGGCTTTCCATACTGCTTCACCATAATCTAAATACCATTGATCACAGAGAGCTACGACACACTCATCACTCGAACGAGACACTATTAGCTTTTCAGGTTCATAATATATGACAGCCTCTGAACTGTCGATAAGCTTCTTTTGCAAATCTTTCTTAACATCTTGAATTTTCTTCCCTTTGAATTCGCCAACTAGCATTACGCCATCGTAAAATCCTTTCAAGTAGACCATCTCCTTAGCTTCTAGCAGTTTATCTTTATCATTTTGGCTTTGGATTTTGAGCATATCGTAAGCCGCAACAGCTGAGAGATTTCCAAACTCCGGAACGTCTATAATCGGAATCGGTTCAAACGGCAAAACCATTTCATCTTTGATACCGTACTTTTCTCTGAACGGCTGCTTCTTTTTCAAGTCAACGAGAGCAGCGTAATCATCTGGAGAATCTGACGGGACGCTGGTCACAACACCGGTCCCTTTATCTTCTTTGATTGTCAGCATGGGAAGAGTGTAAATAATAGAATGAGAAGTCAAAGGGGATTTCAAAGGGAGCCCTAGAATATCCTGGCCGGTCAGTTTTGCAATAACGTCGACCTTTCCTTCGACGGCTGTGAATCCTTGATAAGACATATTACGAGCAGATCTTGCGGTACAAATGTACACATCATTTTTAGTAGTGTTGAATGCTATGTATGACATATCGGGTCTGACCCAACAGTTAGTCTGTCCGTACATTGTTTCAGGACGCAGAGTGGCGGCCACTAAGAAAACGTCTTTACTGCCAGCGGCACTGAAATAAATCGAAACCGATTGTCAATGACAGAGAAATACAAATAATGCAAGGGAAAATAGATAACAGGAGATGAGTATTTAAAAAAAGATTATCTCGTCTATTCTCTACCTCCTTAGCCTTTTGGCAAATAAATGAATTGTGATTTGGCGGTCAACCTTTAGGAGACTGCACAAAGAGAAAAGAAGAAATAATAAATATATGTTCAAAATTGTGATAGCATAATGATAATTTCAGATTGTTTACCTTAGCTGTTTGGGATACGGTTTAACGAGTTGCATTTTGACGAGTGTATATTCCTGCGGTCCCACTCCTTCTCCTGAGCTTCTATCGTGGTCCATACAAGGTTGACCGTCAAGCGGTGAATAAATAGTATATCTTTTACCATATTGCACTTTGTTTCGATTTTTCAAGTGTATGAATTGCCAACGCACAAATGAATCAAAGAACGGATTGGCGTCTGTGGTGATAAAGGTGCGTCTCCAGTCTACCTATATACATTTTAAAAATTAAATTTGAAGAACTTCATAAATAGCTCATTTTTGAATCATGAATGATTTTTTAAACTATATTGTTTACCAAGTACAGTTCTTAAAAGACCCACTATTGTTTTTTAAATTTAAGTGAATATTTTCTAAATAGCATGAATTTATTGCAATGACATTCAATAAATTTATATTCAAATCAATATATTTTCACCATACCGGCAGATATTCAGAAGTAACAAACTGTTGGTTCTGAATAAACTGCAACTATTTGAGGGTTTAGGATAAAGCCTCTACCTCAATATTTTATGTTACATAGATAATTGTAGTATTAAAATATAGATGGATTTATGCTTATCTGACAAAAATAATGTTAGGAAGTAATAGGGACAGACAATTAAGTTTTTCTACACAAAGAATTGATGTTCAAGAATCTCATTGTGTATTTACTTCATTTTTGTCAATTTTGATAGTTTCTGTCAGTACAGTGATGAATATTTCTTGGACTTGGTGTAATAATATAAGCAAACTATTGGAATTCTGAATAAGAAGGCATTAGTGTTAAAACCACTGGTGTTGTAGCAAAATATACACGTAAAAAAAATACCATTAAAAAGTTCTATCAAATGCCCATTCTCGATAGTATTAATGAAATTTAAATAACTATTTTTCAGTTATTATTACAACCAAGGGTGATGTGATATTAATAAAAAATAATAATAAAGAGTCTCACATGTACTCCAATGCTGAGAAGATCTTTGACAGCTAATGGAGGAAAGTAATCCAACCAATATGAAGCATCAGCAAATGGTTTGATTTCATCATCGGATAAACCTAAGCTTTGCATGATTTGCCACTGGTATTTGGCAGTTCCGGCCTTGGCCACAGCTTTGCTCTTTTTCCCTTTGCTTTTGTCTTTCATTACTACATCGTCCCTTTCAACGACTGGTGAAGAATCATCCTCTTCGGGGAACACCGGAGGACAACCGTAGGTCTCTATTTCTCTCTTTAATTTGTCAGCGCAGGCTTTGATTGGCATGCCGGTGCAGTGAAATCCGAAAGGGAACAAGCATTTCTTTCCTTTTAGACGATTATACCTCATGGCAAACTGAAAAAAATAGTAAAACATGATTTATTAATTAATTAAAATATTAAACAGATTTCTGTGGAAAATCACAAGATAAAATACATTATATAAAAGGAGTAAACACTGGTTGAGCCACCCATAATAAAAGAATTAAATATCAGTATTTGATATAAGAGACCAATTATTTATTTTTTTACAATGAACTAATGCGCCACGGCACACCTAGTATCACCTCGCAGCGCATCAGTGTGCTGTGACACAGCGGTTGCAGAATGCTCTAATAGACTGTACATTTAAAAATGACTGGCATCCAAAGTAATGATTTAAGCTACATATTGTCTTCGACTTTAGTACATTCTATTTTCATACAATACGCAAATTTACAAGTGTTACACTGATGCTTACCTCACACTTTGATAAGGAAAAAGTGTGTCCCAAATGCAGTCGTCCGTTCATGTAAGGAAATGGGAAAGTGCAGAGGAACTTTTCTTTCTTGGAATTGTCCACGGTCACTGGAGCATCTTCTTCATATATCTTTTCTTTTTCCCATCTTGACTGGACTTCTTTTTCGATGCATTGCAAATATTCGACTTTGAATGTCCCTTTCCGGTCTAGGGCAGCCTAAGAACAATCCAACAAAAGTAATGTCACATTTATTACAGAGTAAAGTCAATTTTAATTCAAAATAATAATAATCAACATCTTCTTCTTCAGTTGCGGTGTCTGTAGATTTGCTTCCCACGAGGGAAACTTTAACAAAGTGATTTTTCAATACATTTATGGATTTGTGTTCCTCCATCCCCTCTCGCCAACCCAAATTAAAAAATGGGGCACACTGAGTGCAATCAACTAATTACATGTCCTAATTCTCTCGAAAAGAGGAGTGTTTGTACAACTGATTCCAGTATAACTTCTTAGTAAATATATATGTATTAGCAGATTGAGGGTTATTCGTTTCTTATGTGGAAACTGCATATATTCAATTTTCAGCAGAACCAACATAACACTTTAAAAATAAACCGAATATTACCGAAGCTCCGTGTAACTACTTATACATCTTAGTTAAGATAAGATTGAATATACATTTTTTTTTTTTTATTCTGACACTAATCAGAGATCATATCGTTTCTTAGATTTGTATAATTAATTCAAAAAAATAATTTACCAACGATTTCTGTTTTTTTCATGTCTGTGTTGGCGGCACTGACACGGAGGCCAATTTCGATTAAACGTCAAATACTTCACGACGTCGTTCTTAAAGATTGCCCATATCAGGGTAATCATTAACACTAGAGTCTGAAATCATCTGACGGTTAATTAAGTATGGCCGCCGTGTCAGTGCTGTCAATACAAAAACATAACTCACTCAATAATTATTATTATTAACAAGAAATACTTCGATATATACTGCCTGGTACACACATTAAGGCCAATTCGGCACGAGTAGGGCTTTTTTCGGGTCTTATTTGGATAAATTCGTGTTAAGGAATTTCTTTCGCTCCCCAGGTAGCAGTATTTTTGGAGTATTTCTAACATTTATTAGAGACAACTACGATTCTTAGGTATGTACAATATTTACAAATAATAATTATTGATTGAGTTATGTTTTTTATTGGGAGCACTGACACGGTAGCCATACTAAATTAACTGTCAGATGATTTCACTCTAGTGAAGTGTTTCTTAAGCGTATTGAAAGAATCGCCCCCTTTTGCAGAAATAAATTATCCAAAATTACGCCCCCCCCTCACCGAGGAATTTGAAATCCTCAATCCGGTCATCTTTTACTTTAGAGTAGATAACTCACTGACGTTTAATTCAACATGGCCTTTGCGTCAGTGCCATTGGCGGATCCAAGGGGGAGGCCATGGGGGCCATGGCCCCCCCCTGAGGAGAATTTATTTTCCATTTTTCTAATTGATATACACTTTAATGGCTCTTTAATGGTTCAGTTTACAATGTTTTTATAGATTATGTATCGACTATTTTTATATGGGTATATTATTTTTAATTCATCTATTTTTTTTATGTATTATGTTGATTTTCAAATTGAATGGCCCCCTCCTGTGACAATTTCTGGATCCGCCACTGGTCAGTGCTAAATATTAATTATTGTTGTTATTATAATTTCATTCTTTATTTAACATATCTAAGAAGCGTAATTGTCTTTAAGAAGCGTCAGAAATACTCCAAAACCACTACACGAAGTGCAAAACGATTTCCTGAACATAAAATTTTCCAAATAGGATCCGAATAAATCCCTGGTTGTTCCGAATTGGTTTTCGAGTATTTCTGACACTTCTTAAAGACAATTACGCTTCTTAGGTGTGTTAAATAAAGAATGAAATTATAATAACAATAATAATTCATATTTTGTTTGTGACGTATGTTTTTTTATTGGTAGCACTGACGCGACGCCCATGTTGAATTAAACGCCAGTGAGTTTTCTACTCTTAAGTAAAAGATTACCCACAATTTCCTATACTTTTTCCCCAAAATATCTCCGAAACTCGTTTTTATTTTTTTTGGTCACGAATTTGAAATCCTCAATCGCCCCCTCGCAATCCTACAGCGCCCCCAAATTCTGAAAAATTAAAAACACCCCTCCAGATTTCTAAACGCCCCCCAGGGGGCCGTTAAGAGCCACTGCTCTAGTGTTAATGATTACCACTTCGTGTTATATATTGTTACAAGTTAAACTTCGAGACATACTTTTGAATAATATATCGACAGATTCGAATAGATTTATTAACTAAATTAATATAACATTGGATACGGAACAAATATGTTTAAGAAGCAGTATATAATATTTGTTAATAAGATAAATAAAATTGCTGACTTAACCATTGCATCAGAAATTATAAGCTTTTAGTGAGATTTTGGAAGACATGAAAGTTAAGTGTGTACGGAAAAAAATAAACGAGCAAATTAACGTACCATATTGTTGACTGGAAGAAGAGATCTTTTTCTTAATTAATTTAAATATACACGTGTGATTTCACAGCCGGCTCAAAAAAGCGACAAATCCACAGAATCTAGTTGACACTTGAGCAATGGTGTTACCACCAGTGTGGATATTTCTTAATATATTTGTTATACTGTAACATAAAGTATACATACAGATATAATATAGGTATAATTAGAGTTTTTTGATGAAAATAAATAACGATGCGAACAAATAGACCTTTCCATGTGTAAAAATATCGGTTCAAAACAAGCTGAACAAATAAGCCACAAATCTTTATGTTTTTTTACAATTCTTTTGTTTCAATTTTTTCAACAATTAAACATAACGTCGGCTCAATTATGACTGTGTTTTTAACACCAAAGATTGCATTCTTCAAAATAAAAAATAATTTTACAAATCAATTTGTTCATTTTTATGAGAGGTATATATTTATAGCGATTTTTTCTCTTCTTGAAAACGTGACCTAGAGCAGGTATCTCAACGGTAGGCCATGTGGCCCCCCAGGGGGCCACAACACAGTTCAGGGGGGCCACGGGTAATTTTGAGCAAATTGAGGATTTCAAACTCCTCCGTGAGCTAAAAAAAAAGGTCTTAGGACAAAAGGAAACCAAATCGGGATTTCAAAAAAAAGGTATGGGGAGTACAGAAAAATAAACACACTCAAAAGGGGCCACGCTTTCAAAAAAGTTGAGAAACACTAACCTAGAGAGTGATCATAATGAATTAACTTGTTTTTGTCTACTTTCACTATTTCAAAGAGTCTTTGAGATTGTCTTACAATGAGTCCTTGCTAAATTTCTTTGCTTGAAATTTTCTGAACAATCATAGTAATTAAAAATAAATAAACGTTCAAGCAAAATTAGAAAGAAAACAAGTTTAAACAGTTTTAAAATTTGTGGAATAACAAAGACAAGCTGATTGTAGATTAAGTTTTAAAACTTTTACATTTCACTTTCTGCTACAATTTGTTACATAATCAGTGAAATAACTGTGTCTTTAAACCTATGTAATTGCAAATAAAAAATGAATTTCCACTGAATCCGAATCCATTGAAAATATTAAAAAAGTATTTTTAGTTAAATTAAACATATTTACTTACGATTCGATTTTCATAAAATTCATTAATTCATTGTAGTGCAGCTGAGACAAAGAATTTTTGTTTTGAAAACTAATTCATTACAGAAAAATGGGACTGTAAATTTTTCATCATATTGCCCTAATAAAAATAAATAAGTATTGTAGTTTTGTTAAAATAATTTAATAAGAAATAATATTTTTATTACATTTTAAACTTAACATTAAGTACTATGCACTTAAGAAAATGATGAGTGCCACTTTTGCGTGAGGTCTACTGATAATAATAAAATTTATTTATACAGCCTAACCCAGGCACGGGCAAACCGTGGCCTGTTGCGTATTTTTCTGCGACTCGCAAGCAATATTATATTTTTGAAAAAAGCACATTTCTTTCTTTTAACGCCTTTTTAAAAAAGATTGAAAATAAATATAATAAGTTTAAACTACAACTTGAGATTATTGATCTGCAGTGTGACCCTGATTCAAGAGAATTGTACCGTTGTGAAATTTTATAACGCAATTAATTCGGACAAATTCAAACAGCTTAAATATGTTGCTCGAAAAATGTTCTTAATTTTCTTTACAACTAAACATCAAGCTGAACATTTACAAGCAGTTTTAAGAATCTGAACTACAAAATTAACACTTGCATTTAAAAAAATGTTTATTTAAAAATTTTAAAAGACGTAAAACAGTTCCATTCATCTCATTAGATTGTTTTTTTGTAATATATTTTTTCATGATAATAAATACTTAGTGTACATATAAAATGGTATTTTACTTGCGGCCCGCCGCTCATTTTGAATTCCTGAATTTGGCCCTTCATCCGAAAAGTTTGCCTCACCTAAAGAAAATGAGAGGTATTCTAATTGATTTGTTTCAATAACACCTCAATCACATTTGTTGGAAAGAACGAAGAAAATGATTTGTTTTCGCCATTATTTAAAAACATAAGCATGCATATCATTATAAGAATAATATTATATTAGTAAAATTTAATTTGTTACAACCATTTATTTTAAATTATAACAGTCTGTTGTTATGCGATTAAAACAAATGAATACATATCAGAAGACTGCAATTTAAGGTAGACCTCATGCTAAAATGGCACCATGTATTCTCTAAGCTTTAAAACGAAAGAAACAGAGAATGTCAGAATAAAAAAAAACAATAATATTGAATATTATACATACATCGTGAGCGACAAAATTTTTGATGTTATGAAAATATAATAACAATTTTAGATAACAGCTATGCAAAGGCTAACATTGGCTTTACTTTCCAAATGAGTTTATACAATTAATAAAAAATATAGATTAGACATGCTACTTAAGTACTCTTACTTTTTAAAATTCATGGGACAAAATTTTGAATTGCTTCAACCTTTATTTATTCCTGTGAAAAATTGATGAAGTGACGAGGTAGAGCTAATTGGAAGGTGAAATATGATCGACTATCACATTATCCGTTTTAATTATTTATAGCAAATGTTTAAAGGACCTTCAAAACTGATGGACTGATAATCCACTCTAATTGATTACAATAATTAAGTGTTTATTCAATACTAATCAGGTCATGTCAGGTCCATGGCACAGTGGTCAACATCGTTAGCTTCCATGCCGGACCTCACAGGTTCGAATCCTAGTACAGACAGCATTTCAATCTTTTTGTTTTTTTTTGTAGGCAACAAGCAGTTAAAATAGAAAAAAAAAATGTTGAGATACCTCTATTAGGTGGCCATATGCTCGACATTTGGAGCAGACATGGATTAAATAATAATAAAAAAAATGACGACATGACATAAATTACAATGCTTCATGCGAACTCAAAAGTGTATATTAGTGAAATCTACAATTAATTTTTAAAGTTAACTTTATCATTTTATTTTTTTGTAATGGTAGCAAAAAACAAAACTTGCCAGCCAGTCATCTAATATTACTTTGAAGGGATTCACTATCAATTCTTGGTGGAAACGCATTATATTATAGTAAAAAAATACATTACTGCACAAGTCATGGAAATTTTGGAACTGATTGTGATTCTTTTTTCAGATTTTGTCTTTTGCAATAGTACAGATAGCTATACTTTGTCAAAAGGAAAACAGTAAGAAGCCCTGTAAAACATGTCAAGATATTCTTTTCTAGTCACAATTCCCTGGAGCCACTGCGTGTGTGCATTTCTCTTTTTTGAGGTTCACTCAGAGAGATTGATGTAGCGTTTTCGTGTTTTGGTATAATGGGTGAAATTTGAAACTTCATTTCTGAACCCTTGAACCTTTTTTGCAGAAATTTACCGGCATCTCCGATGTCTTTTTCAAATTTAGTGTATAAAGTTTCCTAAAAAGGTAAGAACACGTTAAATCAGTTAATATGGAAATAAAACAATCCAATGCTAGAATGAAGTTGCTCATGGACGAGGTTACTGAATGTCAATACCATTATCTATTCAAGGCAGACATGAAGTACTCCAATATTGTTGATGCAAACGACACGTGTCGTATCTAGTTGAATATCTTTTGATATAACATAGAACTGTTAACGTAACAGCATATGTATTATAAATTTTAAAGAGCTTTATATAGTTAAAGGTTAAAAATGTTAAAGGAAATAAAAAGCACTTTTTAAAAGCAATTCATGGTGGAAAAGCATTATATTTAACACTTATTTATACGCCAGATGAAAGGGAAATTGGAGCTCGGCTCCACCAGCCCCATAATTTGATGTATAGATATCAATCAAATCTACAATTTAAAAAAAGATCAGGACTGGTTTCAATCATCACGATCAAGCATTAGGTGATAATGTTCTGATTTTTATTATGATATATGGGAACAAACATCAAAAAGTGTTTCATTTTTTAAGAAAATAAAATCAATGTGCATGTGTTGAATATTAAGAAAAGTTATTTTCTTTTATAATAAATATTTTTGGCATTCTAAGTAAAAGAATTTTAGCGAAGACGGATTTGGAAATTTAAACAAATAAAGAAAGATTAAAAATATTTAAAAAATGAAGAAAGAAATATGAGAAAGGCAAAAGTTATCAACAAATAATAAATCAGGAAAAGGTAAGAACTGATACCATTTTAGGAGTATCCTCAGCACTACCGCTAATTACGACTCTGACCTCGTAACGTTTAGATAACCATTTAGAAACGTTCTTTATTCGAGTTCGTAAATCATTCTCGCCAATCTTAGCAGTGATAGGTAATAATTTTTCGCCTTTAATTGAAGTATCATTATTTTTTAATTCTCTCTTCTCCTCTCTTCTTTTGAGATCTTCAATATAGTAGTCTGCACCAGTCATCAACCTGTAGGGAAGATTTTAAATTCTAATAAAATAATTACTTTTATGGTGTTCACTCTTTTCTTTTCGATTCTTGGTGGGAAGGCATTATATTAAAAAATAAAACACAGTAATTCCACATTATTTATTTAAGACTAAGACTGGTTTTGTTGAAACTGGCATAAATCTAAAATACATAATGTGGATCAAGTTTGAGTGTTTTAATTATTAAAATAAGATAATTGTTGTTTTTTCTACTTTTGGACCATACAATGTCCATGTCGAGCATATGGCTATCATGCATTGTCTCCTGATTTTCTTTAGCTTGCCAATGGCTTTTCTTCTTCCCATGTCATGGCAGTGTTCTTCAGTTCTGGTGAGTACAGCATGCTACTATTTTTCTATATGAAAATTACCAAACTAGTAACAATGCAGCTCTGAAGGAAATTTAATTACGAATAGGAAAATGCCAAATAATCATACATTGGAATCAGCGAAACCGATAATTTACAAGAAATACGAATCTTATATCATTATGAAAAAGTTGACACAACATGTCTTGTGGAACTGCTTAAAACAAACGATAGAGCATATTTGAAATAAAGAAATTTGTTGAATTATCAGTTCCCTTGATTTCAAAGATACGTTTTTTGATAATTTCATATTAGTAATTTAGCTTTCCAGAGAATTGCATTGTTTTGAGGGTTTTAGCTAATATTCGGGGAAAAAAACAATAGTATGTTTACCAGATATTGTGCAACTTCAACCATAGTAAACATTGGATTATGTGAAACATCAAATATTTACTGTAGGAAGGCTTTTGTTTTTTATTTTATTGTTATCTAAATTAAGCTTTAATTATGAGCTTTTCCTGGAGTAAATCAGAGTTAGGATTCCATTTCTAAAAAATAGCTGGGATCCAAACTAGATTATTAGAGTGAATGCCAATAAAATTAATGCATAACGATGGAAAATAACGTTGCTTTGTTATTTCATTGAGTATTCTTTGTTGATGTAAAGGACCAACAATATAATACTTACTTATATACTGGGCGCTGTGTCTTTGTATCAACATCTAAGATTTTTACTAGTTTTAATTCATTTTTCTTGGACATTCTTTGGGCTTCCGCTAAGCTCGTAACTGACACATCCTTTTCGTTTGATATTAATGTTATTATAACGTCAGTAAATGACCTTTTTTTGACTATCTTATCTTTATTACCACTTTCAGAGCTACGTGGTTTTGAAGAGGAAGACGCAAATTGGTTACAGAGAATTTTCATAAAATTATTTCTACTTATTGTTTTCAACATTTTTAGCAATTTAATGATTCAATTGTGTTATTTTACAAATATTTGATTGTCAGATTTCAGAGAGAGGTTATGTTGTTTTTATTATGTGACTTTATTATTTTTTTAGGCTACTTACCTTGCAAATTTTGCTTAGTGCTAAATAAATTTATTTGAAAAAAGATTGATTAGACCTGAATATTAAAAAAAAAAAGCAACTAAAAATATAATTTAATTTTATTATTAAATAGGTGCCACAAAAATAGAGCGACAATATTAAGAGAATAACAATTTACGTGGCTGCATACTAATCATACCATGTAGCCTATTCAAAAGCGTTACAGTGAACGCAGCCAATCCAATGTTATAAATTACGTTTCTCGCTGATTTTCGTTCATTCCGTTTCCGGATTTCGTGTTAAATCTACACGTTCTACGTAAGTACGACTTTCGTTTTTCTTTGTTTTTATTATTTGAATTGATCTGTACATTTTACCAGTAGGCCGAAAATATTTCCACCAGAAGATGAGCCGTAACCGCCGTTCGTCATTTTCCCGAATATCGAGACCAGTTCTTCTGAATTGATTCCGCCATTGTTGAACACGTGGCGATACAGATTTGCGTATTTTTTATGATGATAACGTCTTATAACATTCGCGGTTTCCACCGGAGAATCTTTTCAGTGACGGCTGTATGCGTCTGATTATCCTCCTATTTTAATTTATTCCAATTGCCATTTCGTGCGTTAGTTCAATGGTTCCTTATCATCAACAGAATGGCGGACGCAGCTCCTGCCGCTGGACGAGGTGGATTCCGTGGAGGCTTTGGCGCTCGTGGCGGCGATAGAGGCCGTGGTGGACCAAGAGGCAGAGGACGCGGTAGAGGCCGTGGTCGTGGACGCGGTAAGGAAGACCAAAAAGAATGGGTGCCGGTTACCAAGCTGGGACGCTTAGTTCGTGATGGACAGATCAAGAAGCTCGAAGAGATCTACTTGTTCTCTCTGCCAATCAAAGAGTCTGAGATCATCGACACTTTCATCGGTGGCACTGAATTGAAAGACGAAGTTTTAAAGATCATGCCCGTACAGAAGCAGACTCGTGCTGGACAGCGCACACGTTTCAAGGCCTTCGTCGCCATTGGAGACAGCAAGGGACACATCGGTCTCGGTGTCAAGTGCAGTAAGGAAGTCGCCACCGCCATTCGCGGTGCCATCATTCTCGCTAAACTTTCAGTTGTTCCAGTCCGTCGAGGATACTGGGGAAACAAGATCGGTAAACCTCATACAGTACCCTGCAAGGTAATTACTGCTCCATTACTTTTACACTATCTTAACCAAAAGTTAGCTTAAAAACATGTGCCCTTGTCTCATTGTTAACATTTCCACCACAGTGCTTAAAATACTTCTATGTTGATGGCCCTTATGAACAAAGTTTAAAAAAAAACATTTTTTTGACACTTAACCACCCTTTGATGGATGGTAGAAACCCAGGATGCACATTTCTATCAACAGTTTTTCATTTGGTTTCTTCAAGGGCCAGCACATATCAGATTTTTTTTTTCATCTGAGCACCGTAGGGGAAGTGTTTTTGTATGGTGTTGGGATCATGATTCTCATTTTTATTCTTGACTATATAATTCTTATTATACACCTCAATGAGAGTAAATAGTCTTCGAATACCATTGCTATATCATGGCACATTGTTACATTTGCCTTGACCACCATTCTTGATGTTTCATAATTCTGGTTGTGTCATTGATGACAATTCTCAATATTGTCAAATCCAGAGTAGCGGTTATTTTTATACAACCCTGCATTACTTTAAACTGTTTCATGATGATAAAAAATTTATATTCATTCGTGGTTTCCACTGGAGGGCTTCGGCTCGATGTCAGCTTTATGCGTCTGATCTTGTACATTGTAATTTTTTGCAGTTATCACATATTTCAGTGTTTGATAAACATTTACTGTTCCATTTCAAGGTAACTGGAAAATGCGGCTCCGTATCTGTACGTTTGATCCCAGCTCCCCGTGGTACCGGAATTGTATCTGGTCCCGTCCCCAAGAAGCTTCTACAGATGTCTGGTATTGAAGATTGCTACACATCAGCCCGTGGATCTACCGCTACCCTTGGAAACTTCGCTAAGGCTACTTATGCAGCCATTGCCAAGACCTATGCCTTCCTCACCCCTGACCTGTGGAAAGACATTCCTCTTGGAAAGACACCTTACCAAGAATTCGCTGAATATCTCGCTAAGCCCATGAAGCCAAGTCTGCGTTTCGTTGAGAATGCATAAGTTGTCAACAGACCGACCACTTTACATGTATGGATCAGTCACAAACTTGTATGACTTCACAATAAAATACATTTGAGATCCTAATTATGTCTTTTTCTTGTCTTGTCAGCTTCCCCTCACAACACTTCATAGTGGTAAATTACCAAAATTGAAGTATAAATATCTTTAAAGTTTGATGGACCGTATTTTTTCCCAGAGAAGTAGGAATGAAGAAACACCTTTTAACAATTCCACCATCTATCATACCATAAATCTTCCAATTTTTATATAACAATCCATAGAAATCAATATATGAAAAAACAAATCAATTTTTTAAAATTCTCGTTTATAATTATGAAACTGCTAGGACCTATTTACTCAATATTGGTAGTCATAAATATCTCTATAATCTCACAGTTTGTCAGCCTAGAATCTTAAAAATATGGCAAAGCCTCTAGCTTTTTTAAGTGTGCTTTTTGTGTCGAGCAGATTTTATCTGTAAACCTTACGAGAGTGCTTTGGGTTCTCTGAACATTGGATTGTGATTTGGTCTTTGGAAGAGGAGTAAATATTATCAGCAATGATTAGTACCAAATGTATGTCAAAAGGGGGCTACATCAGGCATGGGGAACCTGCCGTCTTTGAGGATTTCAAATTCCTCGGTTAGCTAAAAAAAAAAAAAGGGTTTGGGGGCCTTATTAAAAATGAATGTGGACTTTAGAGAAGAAAACTTTCCCCACCTCTGGGCTACACCATTGATCTCCAACCAGTCAATCCCGAAGACTTCCATGAATTTCGAAAAAATACTTAATTCAAATATAAAATATACCAAAATTGAATTATTTTTTAAGCACATTACCTCTAATGATATGTATTTCGCTTTTAAAGTAAACATTTCTGATTGAAGATGGGAAAAAACCACCCTAAATATTTCTCAAAAGAATTGTTAGAAGTAGATTGCGTGAAAACTTAAAATTAAAAAAATGCACTAATCTAGCAGCATAGGTAAAATTTTTTAGAGAACTGATGATGAATTTGATGAGAAGAAGTCTTCCTCAACACTTCCCCTACAGTGCTAAAAAATACTTCCGATATGTTGCTGGACCTTAAATAACCAAGTGAATAAACATGCTTTAACAGTTACCTTACTTTGATGGATAGTAAAAACCTAGGACGTATATTTAAAAAAAAACATGTTTTTCACTTAGTTCTGAAGGGCCAGCAACGTAGCAGAATTATATTTTAGCTCTGTTGAGGAAGTGTCAGATAATAATGTGCTGTACATTAAAAATTACAAAACATACAATTTTTTAAGAGTTTTAATACATTGATTAAATTCTTTGCTTTCGAGACATGAATTTTTCAATTAGGTAAGTTGTCATAAAATGTACTCTTGCATTCACATTAATTAATTTTATTTTAAGTATTCTTTTTTACATTTAAATGAAGCTTGGGCTCATTAGATAAGGGTAGTTTATCATTTTGAAACATTGCAGATATTCATGCATTAAGAAATAAATCAATTGATAAATCACAATATCAATTAATGCAATTATCTATTTGGAGCTATTAACTTATGATACTGCAACCGAATGGATGCCAAAGGGTGATTGTGGACTTAACCCATATCTTTTTCAACTGTGTGTAGGGTTGCCAGGCGTCCCGACTAACCGGGACTGTTACCGGTTTTGAGTCTCGTGTCCCGAACAAACCTCTCGGAATGCCCAAATGTCCCGGTTTACGACTCACGCTGATTACTTGGGGAAATTGGTTATCAAAAGTCTTGGAAGAGCCAAAAAAAAACGAGTCACGCTGGTATTTTGGGCAAATCGGTAAATTCCTGGGTTTTTGGATTCGAAAGTCTCGGACAAATGTCCCGGTTTGGCTTGCAAGAAATCTGGCAACCCTAACTGTGTGGGTATTGATGTTGCTGGTGAAATCTTGATGGTGGTTACACAGGGTGATCATGTTACGAGTGTCCTAGAAACAGATGCTCTTTCTTCTGGAGGTCCTGTTGTCATTTCCTTTTTTCTGTTGGCCGGTGTCTTGGCGTCGCAAACCAGATAGGTGGGATGGAGAGTGTAATGCTGGCTGTATGTAACATATATGAGTATTCTGTGTAACCCTGATGCTATGTGTGTTACTGTTGAGGTGGCCAGTCGTATCACTGTAAAATTACGAGAACATCACGGCATGATCCGTGATAGAGTAGATGAAAGGTTTTGGTGTAGTGTGCTGTTGTGGATAAACCACAGAGAGTTAATGATACGCTGCAATGTTTTGTTTTGGCCTTGTTCACAGGGCTTTAATATCAAATTACTGCTAAATATTTTGATATTTGCAATTTCTGCTACTATCTTCATATTTATGAAATAATGTTGTATTTGGCTGTAGGCTTCTTCGATTATTGTAAACGGTTGATAAATACCAAAAGTATATCAATACAAATAATTTCGATTAGACAGGCAGAATAAAATATAAATCAAAGAGTATATAATAAATAAAGTTGGTTTTTATTGAAATTAGTTTTGTACAGATTATAACATGGTAAAAAATAGAGTAGAAGTTTTTATATGAATTCAGTTGGCGAACTCATTGATTTCGTTTTCAAATAACTTTATTGTATGATCACAGACAAACTCCAAATCTTCAAGGCCCTTTTTGAGTATTTCAACTGCACTACCTTGGAACGCTTGTATTCTAAAGTGCATTTTAGTTTCTGCCGGGTGTGGTACTGTGTACCCACAAAATTGCACTTCGGGGCTGTAACAGAAAAACTGCTTTAAATATATGGTTTGTTTATGTAAAAAATTGTTTATTGTATGCTGACTGAGTAAAATTTTCAGTCAAAGTTTTTGTGAAATACATGATAAAATTGTGAGTGACTGCTTTGTAAATAGCATTCTGAGCAGGGCTGAGGAGTCGGGTAATATAAAAAATGACTCCAACTCCGGCTTTAAATTAAAGACCGACTCTGAATTGATTTTTTCAATAATGTCTATTTAACTTACATATATGTATACAATCAGATCATTCTAGTTACTAGAATAATTTTAGTACATAGTCATTATTTTACCAAATAATAAGATGAATAGGTTAACTCAAAAAAAAAAAATTGGTTGTTGTCATAAGATTTTTCCGACTCTGACTTCAACTCCAGAAAAAAAAACACGTAATACCCAATCCACAGCACTGGTTCTGTGCAAGGTGCACGTGATCAAACAGCTACAGCAATTTTTGACTTGTGCTGGTTGATGATTAAATTTGTGTTCATCGATATAATCTTACTACTAACGTAGTATTGAAAAGAATAAATTTTGTGTTGAATAAAAATTAAGTCTTTCAAAAGTTAAAGTTCTGAATATCTGTATTCTCTACTCTACTCTAATATGATGTAACAGACATATTGGATTTAACGGATACTCTCTCGCTCGCACTAGAGACTAGTGTTATCAAGGATTGATTGCACAGGTTATTTTATGCTAAATATTCTAAACAATTCTAATGATATTCGCTAAGGAAGCATTAAAAGATGAATATGACAGTACCAATCTGATTGTAATAGAAAACAATTATGCATTGTTTCCATACTGAAAATAAATTTACCCCAAAACAATACAAATACATCAGCACTTCATTTAATCAGCACATATTTTTAAGCTTCCCATAAATAGAGTAAATCCATGTAGTTTATAACTGATTTTAAATGAATCTTACTATCTTGTAATTATGCATTTTAAAGCGTTTCCTAGTGTGTGTCCTTCATCTTGGAAGACAAACGTGCGAGATTTTGAGCCGCCATCTTCATCACCAGGTAGCTGAAATAAAACATTCAATAAAAGCACATATATTTTAATGAACTCATATTGTGTATGCGTGTAGGGCAATGTTAAAAATTAATAAATCTGTCAATGATAAAACTACAGATAAAAGAGTATTGCGGGTTTGTTGTATTCAAATAAACAATAATAAATAAGAACGCAAACCTCAGATATTAGCATCCTTTAGAAAGATATTTAGGTAACCTTAATATTTTACAGTATTTTTAAAATTTGTTTTCGACGTCGGACACGCTTTTTTGACACATACTTAATGTTGCTATTTCGAAATAAATTTCACTTCATGGCTGCTATGTGAAAAAATCTGAAATACAGAAACTTTTATTCATACTACACTCAACTTTTTTTGTACGGTAGATACGTTCAAAAATCTTTTAATTATGTAGGATCTATATTTAAAAATTTAATGGCCATTCCTTGGCATATCTTCTGAATCCGCCAGTGCTGTCTTGTGTTATTATCCGCTTTTGTATTTTTTGTATCTGGGAATATTGTTCATATGTACATTTAGATACATATGAACAAGTAATACTTTTATAAATTATTCAAACATTTCATCCATATTTTCTTATCAATGGTAATAATGTCACGATAGACAAGTAATGTCGCTTTGTGTATTTACGTCAAATCAAATGTCATCCGGACGTGGCAGCCGTGGATTGTGGTTATTTTCATTGTAATGGAACAGTATTCCATTAAATTAAAATGTTTTATTTACAAGTTACAACTGCCGTGATATATGGAGGATGTTTGACCATTTCTTTATTCATGCTGGTAAATGGCTCAATAAACAAATTTCACTTATAATATTTTTTAACATAATGCATACCTACATTGACTCATACTTCTCTAGAAATTTAAGTACATTTGAATAGCTATCAGTGTTATAACTTATGTTAATTATTTATCTTTCGAAGTTTATTTATATTTTTATGGCGATATAAACATAAATGGGATCTTACAACAATGATAACTTTGTAATTTCACTTGTGTGACATATTTAAAATGCTATTTTTTTCCTGAATGACACAACGGGCATTCTAAACAGTAATTAATTTCAAATAATTAAACACTCATTTGTACTCTATTTGATATGATCCAGACTGGTTCCGCTCATGACAAGCATTTTAGACTGATCAGTTAAAACTACCCGAACTAGCGAAACCGGTCCTGATCATAATTAAAGTGAAATTAGTGCAAAAGGGTTTTTATTTGTTAAATAAATATAATGCCTTGACAGTGCACACCTTAAAAGTGAGTCATTAATTTAATAAAGCTGTAAAGGTGTTAATAAGTAGTGGAGGTAAAAGTAAATCATTCGCTGTAAATATATTTTACAGCATGCCGCTAATAGCAATCCAGTCTTGGAAATTCAGTTGCAGATAGGTAAATGCCAAATTATCATTGATGGAAGTCAGAGAAACTAATAATTTATGCAGAATTCATATATAATATCAGCATAATTTGTCAATTATTGACATTCTCCGTAATGAAATTTTTTAGGGCACATTGAAATATGAATACGAAATTTCGTAACTTGCATAAATTTTCGGTTTCCTTGGTTTTTTGTTATTATTTTATTTGCCATTAAATTTCCTGGAAAAAGACTTTTTTTGCAGTCTGTAAGAAATTTTCGGGTAGAATAAGAGTATCATGTAACATGTTGTAATTTTACCATCAAGTTATAGTGAAATTTATAAACATTCTTGTGATAACTGTCTAACCGAGTGTATTGCTGCATTTTAATATTACAATAAATGTTAATCACTAGTCCTGTCCTAGCCTTATTCTCACATTCGTGTTACTCTCTTTGTAAAAAGGAGGTTGAACGATTGAGTAACAAACAGTTCAAAAAATCTATTGAGATACCTCCATTACAAAGCCATATGCTCCACATTGGGAGCGGACATGGATAAAAAAATAAATATATAAAATGTGTCATATGTAATAGTATTCATGGCTTTGCAAATCATCTAATATAACATAACCACAATTTTCATGTATTTTTTAACGTAAAAGAAATACACCATGTCGTAAACAGTAAATATCTTAGAATGATTGAAAACCAATACATTAATTGATATAAGTAATTGTTTTGTAAATAACATTGTAAAGAAGAAGAGTTACAATTTTTCCTTGCCTTGGGATTACCCTGCTCAAAATGTAGTTAGTGATGTGTACCGCCTCTCTCCACGCCCTGTAAATGGTTAACTCTCTTCACCTTTGATTTCTAATATGTTCATTAATTGGGGGATTAGAATCTACTCCTACATCATAGACAAAACAATTATTTTGTTTAGTCTGAAGATGTTTCTCAAAGAAGAAAAATAGATTGTGCTCCGAGTGTTGGAAGACGTCATTCCACCGATGATTGGCAATAAATGGAATGAAATGTAACAACACGTTTTTAATAGTTTAACTTCTAAATTTTCAGCTCTGCTTAATCCTTATGATCTTTACGAAACCATATCCCAATGTGGTACGGCACAAAGAAGAGAAATATTTCAAAGATGTAAAATCAGGAAAAGATGTGAGCTTCCCATCACTAAATGATTCTTCATCAATACATTTGAGTGTCATAGTGCCAGCTTTTGATGAAGAAGAAAGATGTAAGTATATTTTTTCCAGATTTGTAGTGTCAATAATATCTCCGATCTTATTGATGTTGCCAGTCAATGGAAGTAAAAATTACTTTTATATCTAAATATAAAGACAGATACCAATTATTTTGTTTGAATGAAATACAATGGAATATACTTGCAAGTGGTTTCTAGCTCTAGCATATAAGAACAAAAAAGACATTCTATATTGTAGCATAGAACTTATGGTCAGTGTTAATAGTTTTCCTTAGAAAAATTTACAGATAATAGACGACTAAAGGGAATTCCTTGAATATAGGTGTAGTTTTAAACGGAAGTTGGAAATGAATTACATGTTTAATTTATCCCATTATTCTGTAAAATTATGTTACCCGACATCCCCCGTCAGTCTACCAAATCTGTATTTTAAAGTGGTGTCCCTCATTCCACTTATAATTTAAAAGGAAACATTAAACATTTATCATATACGGTGGAAGCTAGATTGATCATTCATTATTGTATTAATTTCCCACATTGATTGTCCAAGACTTAATTTGCTTTATGAATACTTTTTCTCTCATCTATCTTATCCTGAAAGCAAGGTATAACGGGAACTAGTGTTGTCATAGTCCAATTCTTTTATCCCCTCGCTCTTAAAACAGAATTGAGCAATTGAATAACAAGTAGTTATCATAGAGATATTTCTGCTGATATAAGTTTCATTAAGTTCATAATATACTTCACACTGGAAGAAGACATGGTTACAAAAATTGCCTTCATGCTTATGACAGTATTTTAAATTGTAGTTATTATCGTCAGTGGTGGTTCTACGTACTGGGCTAGGTGGGCTTAGCCCGACCTGCATTTTTCACCCAAAATGTGTAGAAAAAAAACTTTAGAAGGTTGAATAAAAATGAGCAGCAATTCAGCCGCTGAACAAAATAAATACAATTCTAAACGTAACTAACCTTAAATTTAACCTTACATCCGTTTTTGATTCATTGTTTGATATGTTATTTTTATATTTTTTAGTGCCGCCAATGTTGGATGAATGCCTTGAATTTTTGGAAGGCAGAATAAAAGATGTGCCAGAGTTTAAATACGAGGTGATTGTGGTGAGCGATGGTAGCCAGGATAAGACTGTCACCGTAGCCAATAAATATTCCGAGAAATATGGATCTGACAAAATTAGGGTTTTGGATCTTATTCAAAATCGAGGAAAAGGCGGAGCAGTTAGATTGGTGAGCAAATATTGACTTTATTGAAATGTGTGTATAGTTGTTGAAAATATCTCGGAAGTAATCTGATTATGATGCAATTTTCAGAATTTGTTGTGAATATTGGCGTGAAGGTAATCTTATCTAATGTTGGGTCAGCTATGTAACTCTTTTGACATTGTCTCTATAAGTGATAAGCATATTCAATGGCACAGTATGCTTCCTTACAATTAATTATTTACTAACCAAACTAAAAATATACAGCATTTTGGTTTCAACTTATTTGTAATTAAAATGGAAAATTATCATGTTACAGTAGAATCTCGATATAACAGACTTAGCATACAACAGACAATATACCCAGTAAAATTTGAAAATTGTAAAAAATATCCTGTTAATTTTATACATGTTTGAAATCAAGTGTAAAAAATGTTCTGCGTGTGAAAATCACATCATAAATCACATAGCACTGATGTTTGGAAAACTGGTCGCTGATTCACACAGCTGTTAAATTTGCTTTTTCTATGTGAATGAATAAATTTTTTACTCAATTAAATAAGTTCAAATCGTTAACAACAATCACACACATTGTGGTAATCCTACCCTTAAAATATGGCATTGTATTATGATGTTTATTTTCATAATAAAAAAAACGCATCCTTAAAACCCGTATTATAAAACTGACTTTCGGATTAAATGGACTTCCCCTCGCCCACCATCAATCATTTTAAATAACATCTACTATAAAATAAATATCTCATAAATACTGATACAAAAAGACCATTCTATAATAATTAACACACATGCTTCAGATTTCTATTTGCTTAGCTTCTTCAAATATTGGTGTCGGTTATATGAGAAAGAGCTGTCTACATCAGTTCTATTCACCTGCTGGTCTGTGGTTGAGCGATTGCCAGTAGGGGCCATCAAAATAAATATATAGTTGTAATATTCGAGGGCTTAAAGTCGAACAAAACAATCTACAAATGTGTTACTTTACAGGAGTGTTAAAAAACATTTTTTATTATTTTGTAACTCAACAAAGGAGATGTTTATTTGAAACATAAAAAATATTGAACCAAGTCTGCTTTATTTAGTTAACCCTTTCCGGTCCTATGTAGAATCTCATTCGATATCGATTTTATTCTCGTGGGTCCTATGTGGAATGTCATTTGAGTTTTTTTTTCATTAGTATTGATTTAAAATGAGTTAAAATGTATTGAATTCATATACGAGTATGTACATCTTAACGCTTTCGTGAAAAACCACAGTAGTCTCTTAAATGATTATCACATGATACCGCCTATAGTAGAGGTCTGCACGGGTCAAAATTTTACAAAATTACCTGGTCCGAGCCCAAAAAACTCACGCCCGACCCGGCCTGGGCCCGAGTCTATTACCACACTTGTTACCCGAACCCGACTCGAAGCTCGAAACTCCTTATTTTAGCTCGCCGAGGAATTTGAAATTCTCGATTTGCTATACTTTTTCCCAGATTATCTCCGAAAGTCCTTTTTTTTTAGCTCACCGAGGAATTTGAAATCCTTGATTTGCTATATTTTTTCCCAGATTATATCCGAAATTCCAAGGTCCGGCCCGGCCCGACCCCTACTCTCAATTGCGCTTACCCGCCGAGCCCGGCCCACGAGCCGGGTCGGGTAAGAGCCCGCGGGTCAGGCCCGGGCCTGTGCAGACCTCTAGCCTATATATATATTTGCACCTCTATTTATTTACATTATGTATTTCATAAATTCTTTTTATGACAAAATGATGCTGGACCCAAGGTCCACTGATGAACTATTACTGGTCCGTGAAACAAAATGTTTAAACTACATTGGTCTACTTGATGAGTGTATTACTTATTACATTTTTAGCTTTGTTCATCATTTTTATAAATATGATTTCTTTATAAATGATTTTTTTAAAAATAGTTATTGTGTTTATTAATTATGTCCTAAGCGAGTTGCATTGGCGTTGGTTGTAATGCAATAAATTATTCATCGGTAAGAAAATTCATTGATGAAATCTTCAAATGTAAGCTTTGTGTGATAATTAAATACTTTTTTAGGGTATGCAAAGTGCAAGAGGCGCTTTAATGCTATTTGCTGATGCAGATGGAGCGTCCAAATTTTCTGATTTCACAAAATTGGAGGCCAGTCTTGGGAAACTATGCGGAGAAAATTATTTAAGAAAACCGGATGTCGTATCAGAAAAACTAGCAATAGCAATTGGATCTCGGGCTCACCTTCAAGATGATGCTACAGCCAGTAGGAGTATTTTCAGGTAAAATTTAATTCTCTAATTTCTCTGTAATTATAATTTATAGAACAATTTTGTTTTTTTTAAGAATTTGACCATGACTATCTCACTAATGCTGGGCTTGTAGGTGAGTAATTAACACTTTTGGGTCCTCTTCCGTTATGGAGACCACAATCTTGAATACCCGAATGAACAATTTCATAAATTGATTTTTCAATTGAGGCTAAAAGTAAAAATAGATTTGTCCACTTTGCATTGCTTAAATTTTTACTTACTTATTGGAATAGAACAGCTGTAGGCTGTACAATATGTTAACAAAGGGCTCGTGTATGCTCAGAGCAAAAAAAAATGTGCACATGTTATGTTAATATGAAGGATAAAAAGGTGGAAATGGTAAAAAGTCTTTTTATTTTGCAGAACAATTCTGATGTATGGATTCCATTTTCTTGTGTGGCTGTTTGCTGTCCGAGGAATCAGAGACACGCAGTGTGGATTCAAGGTTCTAACAAGACAAGCTGCACGTATCTGTTTTCATAATATGCACGTGGAAAGATGGTGAGACTCGCTTTTGTTATGTTTTATCTTTCGCAATTAATGATATTCAGTTGATCAATCATTGTTAAATATTATTAATAATCGTTTTTTAACCTTAAAATTTGAGAGATAAAAAAACCGATTGAGTACTTATGTATATTATATACGCTTAGTCTCATCTGTAGTCTAATGAAAAGAGATCTGGTTAGCTATGGTCATGCCTCAAGCCCTTGTAAAGTTGCTGATTTTTTAAATTTCATATAGGCAGTGCCTTTTTCTCATGTAACGCGGTTGAACGGCCGTCCGGGGCACCTTTTTTCTCAGCATTATTTTAATGTTTCTAATCAACATTCGCAAAAAAATATTTTTATTTTGCTTTGAAAATTTTTAGTTTTAAGCCCTTTTAGTAAGCCCTTCATTTAACAGAAAGATTCACAGTACACACCTTATATACATATTTATAGTTTTTCAATTCAGAAAAGTCTTCAAAGCTGATCAAAATTCAGAGCTCAGCTTCAAAATTAGTGAAATGTTTACAATAGTTAGAATAGAATTTTAATTTTTTTTATTGAATGAATCATTTTTTATAACTTTTTCTGCAGGGCATTCGATGTCGAGTTGCTGTATATTGCCCAACATCTTAAAATACCAATTGCAGAGAACGCAATCAACTGGATAGAGATCGATGGCTCTAAAGTGACTCCAGTATGGTCATGGCTTCAAATGGGAAGAGATCTCGGACTTATCTGGCTGAGATATCGAATAGGTGCATGGAAACTGCGAAAAGCTGAATGAGCCGTCTATTATTATGAATTTAATTCTTATATATTAGGTTTATTTAAGAATTGTTAGGTATAGAAAGTGATACGTAACCATCTCTATTGAAATTTGAATTAAATCAAGAATATTTTTATTGAACTGTAAGTGATTTTTGAGTGGGGTTATTTCAAGGTATTTTTTGTTTGTTTATTTAGCACTGATAAACAAAATACTAGTACTACTACACGAAAAAAGAGGAAACTTAATAACCAGTTTTATTTAAATTTAAAATAGTCAATTTTGTTTAATTGCTATTTATAATACACATCTTTATTATTTTATTTACTTTGACGTACATCTTTAATCAGTTTCACTTTCATCATGGGGTGATGAACCCGAAGAAAAAGATTTCCTATATAGATTAAGTGGTTCCGACCTTTCTTTTGTTGTGTTACTAATTTTGATTATTTTTAAACACAACGTCTTTCCTGAATTATAATTTGCACACTTATTTTAAATACAATTAATAAAAACAACATGAAGACTATTACAACAGAGTAATAAATTGAACTCCTATGCAGAAAAACAGTGCCATCGTGATAACACTGTTTTTCAGTAAAATTATAGGTATACGCCTATGCATGCATGCACCCACCCACCAAATAGTAATTTAATATTCCAACAATAGACAGCAGTGAACAGTCCCATGAATGACTGCCACTATGCCCTATGCGCGTTGCGTCATTTAGATTTGATATTGTGTATAAGTTTGTTTTAACGTTTGATAATTCGATTGTCAACCGCTGTGGTCTAGTTGGATAGAGCTTGCTCTACCGATCAGGTAGGTCTGGGTTCGATTCCCGGTAAGGTCAATATCAAATTGGATTTTTTTCAATTTCAATTTGAGATTAAGACATGGGTGTTTGTGAAGTCAATTCTCCTTGAGTTAATCTCATGTGACTTTCAAAAAATTCTAATCGAGTATATCTCGTATGATCTTTCAATTTCAAAATATTTGACGCATTGGCGTAAGCTGTGATGTCAAATATTTTTTTAAAAAAATTAAAATAATGAAGTTTTCTCATGAAAGTAGTGTTTTCATGACCTATGTTGTTTTAATACTTGATTCTTTACCCTTTCCAGCCTATAAAACTATTTTTTCACTACACAAGAAATGTCTTCATTTTCACTCTCAACAAATAGGTCAATTTACTGTCCAGTTCATTCATATAATATTCATCACTACATTCGAACTTGTTTATGTGTTTTTTTATAATTTTAGACATCTTTGTAAGGGTTACAATTATTAGAACAATAGTAAATATCGGTAATAAGTTGTAAGTGCGTGCACGCTGCAAGTGTAACTGTTAAAAAGAAGAATGAGGAACTCAGCTCCTGTGCTGCACAGGTCGAGTCAGCCACTAAAACGACTCCTTTGCATCCCTTCCAGTTAGACGGTTACACATTCCTATGTTCATAAAAACTATTTGATCCTCTGCTCAGAATACTGTTGTAATAATATATTAAAAAATGTGGGATTGCATTTTAACTCAATTCTAACAATGACAAAAAATGTCACAATGTGACATAAGACCCACGAGAATAGGATTGATGTTGAATAAGATTTGTCATAGGACCGGAAAGAGTTAAGAAAAAAGTTAGAGCTATAAGCAAAGCAAAAATATCTATATTTGTCCAAAGTTAATGACACTAAGTCTGACAAAGTACTCATTGAAGAGTTTGACTTACTCAAAATCTGTCAATACCTAAACTGAATGTAAATTGTCAGTTTTATAAGACTTTTATCGCTGTTCTACGTTAATGTCCGTTGCCATAATAATGGAAATAGTTTGTTCTATTTTTTTATAAATCGGAGCCAATTCAGTTTGCTCTTTTTTATTCAAGTAAAGATATAAAGAAATCACTGTGTGTCAAGAAAAAAATTGTTTTTGTCAGTTGTCTGTGAAAGGCAAAACAAAAATATTACAGTTGCTAAATTTTGCACATGGTTTTTTAAAACATTAACCCTTTGCATCAACATTTTTTCTGGCATGCAGAGGTCACAATTTATAATACTACAATATGTGTTGGATGATGAAAGATAATATTACCATTCCATTGATAGAGTACCTTTTTTATTTTTGTGAAAATGCACTTTTAGAGAATGATACTATAGTTTGATATGATGTATTTACATGCCAATGAATTATTATGAATTATAGTTTGATTTATGATGCCAATTTATTGTTTTTTTGACTGACAACGTATTTTCTTTTTTTATTGTATTATGTACATTTTCGATAATAGGTACTGGTCAGCTTAAAAATAAATATTTGAAAATAAACTCTTTTTTTAAAATAATTTTACTTTTTACCTCTGAAAAACAAAAATACATTTTTAGGGATTGCAATTATGAGATACTCAAATAAAACCTGATAATAAAAGGGAATTAAGTCCTTATTGTAAATTGTTTGATTGATAATTTTTTGATTTTATAGGTTTCTTTTTTGAACAGAGCTAAGAGCTAAGAGTATAGGTCTGGAAGGGCCTGAAGTTTTCCTGTGTTCAGAGCCCAGTGTTTCGAAAATAGGGGTCCGTGTCAAGGGGTTTGTGAAATTTCCTAGTCAAATCAAACATTATATTTCAAATTCAAAGCTTACTGAAAAGAGTAGGATTACTAAAACACTTTCGTATATTACATGATTTTTTTTAAAACTGTTGCCAAGCTCGCACCCTTTAGATGATTGTGCATTTTTCAATGCACATGGAGCTATGGAAGTAAATGCAAACTTTATTACTCAAAGAGGTAGGTCAGGTAGTTTTTTATGTGTTTATTTTATGTATTTAAAACTTAATATATTTTGTAATAGTACTCACTAAAACGGCTGATTTTCAGAGCTGCGTGTTAATTTTCACTTCCATCAAAAGATTTCAAATGTCCGAAGTTTATTCTGTTCAATTTTAATTAGTATATCATTTTGTTATAGATGGAGTTAAAATTTTACTTCAAAACATGGGTGACCAGTTGATTATTATTACCTTATATCAAACCATCAGTAAAATTAATCCAAAACACCATCAATAACTTTTCAACTAAGTGATAATATTTTATTCATCTGTATAGGGCTTTTTTAAAAAAAATCGTGCCAGAATTCACTTCCTGATTCCTTTTCTTAAACAAAGTATCAGTGGCCGAAAGTCAACCGATCAACGTATTTTAATAGATTGAAAGGTGTCAAAGGTAAACAAGTTTGAATGTGCTCATTTTGTTATGCAAAGTCTTGTACCATGAATAAAAACCAATATGCATGAAATTTGGGAAAAAAGAAAATTTATTCTTGGTAACTAGCAATGTCAAATGGTGGTCGATTATCGATTTTCTAGCCGTGGCCGAGTGGTCAGCGTTGTTGGCTTCGGTTACGGACGGCACGGGTTCAAATCCCGGTACGGACAGTTTTATAAGTTGATTTTTCAACCGATTTATGAATTTCTGTTCAAAGGCATGGATGTATGTGATGTCTTGAATTCCCCTCTCCCACCCATCCTATCCTATGAACGGGGCGTATCGAGAGCGATTAGCTTACCACTAGTCCTGTCCTAGCTCTATCCTTCTATCCCTACTCTCTTTGGAAAAAGAGAGGTTGAGAAACTGAGTAACAAGCAGTTCTCGTAGAAACACTTCTGTTGAGATAAACTCCATTAGGAGTCCTTATGCTCCACATTGGGAGCGGACATGGATAAAAAAAAAAACTGTATTTAGATGTCCTCTGCTTCGACTTCGTTTTTTTAAAGTTGTTCTGAGAGATTTGCCAATCACGGTCACCGCATTTCATAGCCAATGAGATCCTTTATTTCGCCACTGGGTCGCCAAAATGGATTCGATCAGAGAAAATGGTAAGTTTTTATTGTTAATGCATTCATTTTGAAATGCTAATTAGGGCTCTTGTGCGAATAATAAAGTAAAAAAATCTAATGTGTAAAAAAGAGCTAAAAATGAAAACCTATTCTTGCTACCAGCGCTAATGGATATGTGGTATTGTATTGTATTATCATGTATATAATAATTTATGAGTGTTTTGCTACCCGGTAAATAACATTCAAAAGGGACCTAAGATAAACAAGAAATGGTTTACAAGAAAAAGCTGCAAATGCCGAATCAGTGTCTAAATTTTGCTTTTATGTTTGAAAAAGATGAAAAAAGAATGAAATAAAGGTTTATCCTAGAAAATTTCTTTAATTAATATTAGATGATGTCAATTAAACAACAGTTTAGAAGTATCCGTGCACTTCAAGGTTGTATATAATTCATAATTTGTATATGGCCCAAAATCATCAAAACACGTTTTTTGCGCCTACTGTAAAATTTGATTTGTGGGTTACGTCCTTTTTCCTTTCCACATTCGATATCTATTCCATCAGATCATCTGTAGTCAGCCAAACACGCAATGTCAACACTTTGGACTATTTTTTTTTAATACAAATCCTTAAATTTTTCAAAACAATTTCGAGCCACTCATTTTTTACGACTCTGACTCTGGCCAAAATACCACAACTCCACGACTGTGACTCCAACTCCGACTCTACAGCCCTGGTAAATACATTTATTAATTTAGCTAATGCCAATTATCTAAAAATTTAAATGTCTTGAATAGGTACGAATATAATTTACCATATGACTAACTACAATAAAATGTATATTCTATTTTATTTTATGGAGTACGAATGCTAAGAAATTGAATTTTACCTAACTGGGGAAAAAAACTATCAGTTCTCTGAATAATAAATAGGGATGATAAGCTAAAAGCTGAAAAGCTAAATGAATAAAAAATCTTAAATAAACTGATTACAAAAGGAAATACGTAACATTTTGAATTCCTTTTCAGTTTGTTTTAGGAAACGATCTCCATTTTTGTTTGCAGATCGTATTTGTTTTACGTTTTATTCGACGGGTTATTCGATTCCCGGAACTAACAACGACGATGAGAGACTAGGGGTTGCAATCCCGGACGATTATATCAATACCGGTATTCAAAAAAAGTTTTAATGAAACAAATAAATATGACCAATCGAAATCTCAATACTTGGCGACTGGCGAGTAAATCAAAATCGGTATTTCATATAAAATATTGAAATACCGTCATTAAAAAACACACCTAATCATAAACGGGAGATTTTCATAAAAGCCGACGATTTCTTAAAATAATAATACAACATAATCAGTGGCGGATTACACTATAAGCGAATGAGGTGTGAGCTTGGGGCCTTCGAATCTTAAGGGATTCAAAAATGGCTTATATTATAGAACCCATTTAACATTTGTTCAGATTTTATATATTTTTATTATTTTACATGAAACTGTCTGCCGTTCTTATGTTATCCGAAATATAGAGCCTCCAAATTTTATTGCGCTCGGGGCCTCCCACGCACTTAATCCGCCTCTGACCGTAATGAGGTTTCATTAATTCTGGAACCTGCCAATATTGATACAACTACAATTTAGAATATTTCAATTCAGCGTGAACAATTGTTTTTAAATCTGCGATGGTGTGTAAAATTTTTAATTTTGGTATTAGTTAATTTCCAAATCCAATATACCGGTATGTTTTAATTCTCAAAACCGGTATTTCAGTAATAAAAAAACACCATTAATACCGGGATCCTGGTTTTGTAATACCGGTACTGCAATCCCTATGCGAGATCAAATATTTATTTTATATTTTTGGAGTCGTGAGTCTAAAGTAAACTTCTTTTATTTTATTTTATGTATACATTTTTGGCAATTGATCGAATAAAATTACGTCGTATATCTAGACCAGTGGAGGTGAACCTGTGACCTCTTGGCTACTCTGATGCGGCTTTTTGACTTAATCAAAATATTCACTTTGATCAAAAAAATATACGTAAGCGTTTGGAATTTGTCATCAACCCATTATATGTTCGACAGTCGAAAAAAAAGGGGGGGGTGTCAACGTTTTCTTTACTGCGGCCTTATGTTGAATCAAATAAATAAATGTGGACTTTAGAAATAAAAAAAGTTTCCCACCCTTGATCTAGACCAGAGGTGGGGAACCCGCGGCCTTTTGGCCAGTCTGGTGCGGTCTTCTGGCCAATTCTGGAAAAACGAGATTTGGAGATATCTGGGGAAAAAGTATAACGAATTGAGGATTTCAATTTTCTCGGTGTTTAGTGCGGCCTTATGTCGAATCAGAAAAATAAATGCGGCCTTTAGAGAAGAAAAGGTTCCCCACCTCTAATCTAGAGAGTTGAAATTTTAATTAAATTTTCTATAATATCTATCAAATCATATAATTATAGTTTCACAGTTACTTATCACTGATCTCAAATACGCTCCCTATAAGTAGCATATAACAATCATGTTAAGCTTCGAATATTCTATGTTGATCGTCAATTTTACTTAGTCAAATTTATTATGTGCCATTGAAAGTGAATACATTACCCTAACCAACTAACTACAGATGTCATTGCTTCTTTGTTGAACTATTTGAATTTCAGATATTACTTGTACAGCTTTTAACTCTGGGTCAGCTTATTCTAGAGTTTATTACGAAATTTTCTTATGAGACACGTTCAAAGTTGTGTCAACGAATAACATAGTGTGAATATTTTTTTCTTGTCACATGAACATACATTGAAACATTGAACGTTAAATTAATTTTGCTCTACTTCATGACATTAGTTTTATATTTATATCAAAATATTTTTACAAGAATGCTTAATTTCCGAAAAAAAAATGTGAGTTATTTGGTTGGCCCGGCGTAGTATTCGAATATGATGAGATAGCCAACGAATTGACATCCATGAATAAGTTTAAACAGTTCATAAGTCTAAGATTTTCTTTTCGGTCTGAGTTTAAAATAGTTAAATAATGTTACCGGGCGATGCGAGGTCAAGGGAATTGTACTACCCCTTTCAAAGTTAACCAGGTTAACGGTCCATTTGTCATACGATAGCAATTATTGGTCCCGGAATCGTAAGAATTCAAATCCTTAATCGTACCTGCCCTCTAACCCATCGTTTGAATACGGTTATAGTGACTTCAGAAGACATTATCTGTATTATCTGCCATTCAAAGTAGAATTGGATATATCTGATTGATCTAGGTTTCTCTCAATTGTCAGATTGTTTTGCGATTACTTCGGAAGTTTATCGTGACTCAGAAGACAATCTTATACGGAACTGCTTTTTGACTCCTTGGATAATATACATTTTTATCTACTGTGTGATTAATATTGAATCGAATCTTCTTATGCGCTGAGATTTTAAAATCTAAAATATTAAAATCTTGCATTAGACGGCATCTGTATTAATTCTGTACAATTTTCATATTAAAAAAAGAAAAACAAATATGATAAGTCGTTTATTACTCTAAAATGTTTGGACTCGATTTATCACAGATTATGAGCATCTTCACTGCTTCTGAAAGTCCTCCTTTATATAAACAACATATATTTATTTCTATCCATGTCTGCTTCCAACAGAAATTTTTCTACGCGAACTACTTGTTACTCAGTTTTTTAAAAAAGAGTAGTGATAGAAAGGATTGCATAAGAACAAGACTTGTGGTGGCTAATCACTCTCGCTAAACCCTATTATTATTGGATTGAGAATGGTTGGATAGATTTTTCAGACATCACATACATCCATTCCTTTGGACAGAAATCGATAACTCGATTTGAAAAATGCTGTTCGTACTGAGATTTGATCTGGACCTAAAAATATATAAAATCATATAAACAATAGAAGAATGAAAAAAGATTAAGAATACAAAAAAGAAATGTGTAAAAGGAGACATTCTAAGCGTTCAATTGAATGAATAGTGATTTTCTGTTGATAATGAAAGTATATTAAATATTCTTCTACGCAAACAATGAAATAAATACGAAGACAGACTAAGTTTTAGCAATACAAACAATTGCTAACTTACAGTTCGTCGACAACTTTAAATTTGTTTTTTGTACCGCACGAACAATAATAAAATAATATTATATTTTCCAGAGTGCCTGAGAAAACACCCGCCGTTTCCTTTTGAAAACCGCATATGTATGTTCTAGAGATTATTTGATTCCTGGAACCAATCACATCATTGAAAAGGGAAATGAAGTTATGATACCGATGCTTGTAAACTATTTAATGGTTCGTGTAATATTTTGATCGGACACTGATTTAAATTACACGAATTTTCTGCCAATGAATAAAATGTTTTTTTACATGAATTTAACAAGACTTTTTAATGAAATTATGTTTGTTAAATTTGTTGAGTAATGTTAACTTACTTTCTCTTTTGCAAGGAATAAAGCTGCCCAATTGATGCTGGGCGTTATGATGACATTAAAAAGAATGCAGTTTTAAGAATGGGTTATAAAAAATTTAGACTACGTCTTCGAGCGACGCTATTTTAGATACTTAACCAATTCATTCATACGGTTTTGATTGTATTGAAGCCCAAAAATAAGGAAAGCAAAAAATAAGAAAAGGGAATAAATAAATATTGAGGGTCGCTAAAAAGACTAAAAAAAATCATATGTCATTTATTATATAAGTTTATACAATAATATGTAATACATATAAAACTAGGGGTGTCAAATTTAATATTATATTATCTCCAAGGAGAAATCAAATAGACGTAAGGTGAATTATGATTAGAGAATTTAACCTTTTTCCCTATTTATTTCTTTGTTTTTTCAACTATTTAAAAACGTGATTGGAACTCTATTCACTACATGCAGTGTACGGTACGATAAGAATACCATTATTTTAAATATTAACTAATTTAACTGAGACGTTTTCAAAGTCTAGCCTAAGATTCATACACATATACAAAATAAATGTTTACAATTTCCCGCCCCTTATAAATATATGTCACATAATATGAAACTTTTCGCGAACCTGGGTGTACCTAGTTTCGAGTTTTTATGTCAGATTACTTAACAAATTTAAAATTTCCCTTCGTGTTTTTATAATTGTGTAGATATTTTACAATAAATATACATTTTACTTTTCATTTACACACATTATACCTAGGTACATATTTTCGGAGAGGAAAATAAGTCTACGAAAAGCACAGGTAAGAATGACGTAAGTCGCTTATATTTTAATACAAAAATAACGCGATAAAAATCGTCAAGTGATTGAAATATATATATATATATTTGATTTTGATTTATTGAAATATGATAGCGTAATAAACTTGTGTACACCCTTTTGGTTTTACAACATCCATATTCGAACAGTCAAACCACAACCGCAACTTAGAACTGTATGTGTAAAACCACCGTTTGAAATTATTGCTTTTATAATTGATTTAATTTTCTGTGAAGTTTTAATATGTACTGCAACATAGATATTGTCAATCGTTTGTATTGAAAATCTAATAAAACATAATCAATATACTACGTTAGGAAAAACACAATATTCCTTTGTACTTATTTACACTTTTATTTATCAAGATCAGGACTGGTTTCAGTTGATGATGCTCGCCATGAGCGAAACTGGTACTGATCTTAATACATACATAAAAGTGGAAATAAGTACAAATGAATAATGCGTTTTTCTTAATATAATGTCTTTCAACCAAGTATTGACAGTGAACACCCTAAAAGTGATATAATACTACAATTAGAAAGAATAACATGACTGTAACAGCAAATAGTTCTCGTTGTTCATTTGCTTGGGAAATCTTCATGCAACAAATAAAAAATAACAAATTTAGTTTCACAAAAACTATACTATAATTCTGCCAGTATTATAAATACATCAGGTGGCAATCTGTCAACATTAGGTCAATGCGCAAACAGAAAGAAGGGGAATGAGTATGTGTGCATAAACACATGTAAGTAAGAACAAATATATAATATTTTTAGGGATAACTGTATCGTTACATCGACACATTTTAAAAGTTTACCACTGAATTATGAAAAAAATCAATCATTTCACACAATGCAATTCCCCCTCTCTTTTTCTTACATACATGCACATTCACTTTATCTTTCTGTTTATGCATTGAAAAGATATTTACAGTTCGAAACATAATATATGTATAGTACCAGTAATATCGTGAGAGAATTTTTTTTATCAAACAACACGTATGTACTTTTGTGAATATGCAGACAAGAAAATAAGTATTTAACATATTTTAAGCAAATAATTTTACAAATGCTTTGAATTTTTTTACATTTTTTCTCTGGTTGTGTTGGACATTATCATGTACTGCAGCGATTTCCAACCTGGGAAGCATAGACTAAGGGAGGCGCAGAGTCCAACATATTTATTTACTCTTTAAAACGTGTCTTTATTACTATATGAAATAAAGGATGGGAAGGCGCGAAGATATTTTTTTCTTCAAAGGTAGGCGCAGTCAGTACCGCCGTGAGGTTATTTGGCGCCCTAGGCAACGGTTATTGGCGCGCCCCCTTTTTAACAAACTGTGAAATATTTTTTTATATGCATGTCCGCTCTCAATGTGAATCATATGGCATCCTAATGGAGGTATCTCAAAAGAAGTTTTTACGAGAACTGTTTGTTAGTCAGACGCTCAACCTACCATTTTCGAAGTATATAGAATACGATACATAAATATAACGAACAGATACAAGTATAAACTATTATTTGTTTTTTATGCGCCCCTTAATGATTTGCGCCCTAGGCGATTGCCTATTTCGCCTGTGTGGTAGCGCCGACCCTGGGCGCATTAACATAAAGGTTGGAAACGACTGATGTATTGGGTAAAATTGTAGTGGTAATTTGTATAAAAATGACGAAATAGACAGAACATATTTGCTAACTTTTTAATGTCATAAAATTGATTACTATAACATATTTGTCGAGTGTCAATCATTTCATTCAATATTTTGCTAGTTTCAATGTTTACTGAATTTATTATAATAATTTTTTTTAATTAAATTATTTTAATCAAATAGTGGAAACTTCGCTTACTTTGCTATCATAATTGGAGGTCGTAGTTCTGGGTCATTATCGTTATCTTTTTAAAATGAGAAGTATTCAACTTGTACGTCAAATAACAATTAAGATAGAAAAAATACTCCCAACAAATACTGTATGCAGACAAGTAAGAAATACATGTATTATTACTGTAGGCATTTAGCCTCAATGCAGATTTTAGTCTTTTCTGGTAAACGTTTCTTCTACCATCGCAAGCTTCTTCTAATGTCATAGCGTAAGGGACGCTATGATCATATTGGGTAAGGTCACCTAAGCTTAATTTTACCTTCCCGTCATTGAATGAGGACTCTCTAGAGAGGTTAAGTGTCATCTATTCCTGAGAAATGGGATGTCCAACGAAGTCACCCCGCTTTAAGTGCGAGATGATATAAGGATTAATGTGTTATTGTACAATAAAGACAGATCTTTATTGGATACTTCTCAGCACGTAGAATCCTCGCGAATAGTTCAGAAGTTTCCTCCTTGAATATATTTATATTTTACTTTTACCTAAGGCATCCAATCACATGGGCTTCACGAACACTTTAAAAAGAACTTTAGGTAAATATTGGTTATCTTTTAAGTCGCCACTTTAATTTGTAGCCACCACATGGAAAACAAATATTGATAGAAAAATATACTGTCTGTCGGTGGTATGCTGCAGCATGTACACTCCTCAAATACATTCAAGATAAATTTGAATCATTCAAATTATGTACACTCCCACAGATTTTGTCACTAACGACCCGGGTTTCGCCTTTCGGCATCTTCAGGCGTTCAAGCGCACGGATGAACTTGAACTGACGCTTAGTAAACTTTACTAAGCGTCAGTTCAAGTTCATCCGTGCGCTTGAACGCCTGAAGATGCCGAAAGGCGAAACCCGGGTCGTTAGTGACAAAATCTGTGGGAGTGTACATAATTTGAATGATTCAAATTTAATATTGAAATTCCACCAAGCACCTTCAGTCGAAATCTTAAATTACATTCAAGATAGTTTTTTTTTTAAAATAAAATAATATATACAATACAAGCAAATTAACTCCATTTTTGGCGATATAAATACGCCGTCTCCAAATTTGTAAAAAAATATATGATAACAATATAATATAATACTATAATTAGAATGAAGAGTACACACTTTGAAGACTTCCAGTATAAAATAATTGAATTGATAATCTTTTCTGTTCAGAACACGTGATACAATATATAGTAATTTTTGATCTCATTCAAAATTAAAGTAACATGAATATGTTTATTATTTTCAATTATGTATATTTATTTTTCCGAATAAAAATTAACAGATTTCGTGCGTTTTTTAAAATTGTGAAAAACTAAAAGAAAAATGAAATTGCATAAAATAAAACACATTTTTTAATATTTTTGACGTTGTGCAACTTATGGAACATTCTTTAATACACATTACTTGAGTTTATTACTGGCAGTTGACCGACCGCATCTGTGTGAATTGGTCGATTAATTTAAGAACATTTGTTTAATCAGAATTCTCCTAAAATGTTCGTATTTATAATCCTTTTGGTATCGTTTTTGATGACGGCTTACCTCTACGCCACAAGGAATTTTAATTACTGGAAAAAGCGTGGGATATTTTACGTAAAACCAACTCCTTTCATTGGAAATCTGGGACCGATTTTTGCTCAAAAGTTTTCTATCGGAGAGTTCCTAAAGCATATTTACACGTAAGAGAAATTTTATTAAATTAAAATTATATAAAACATAATAAATAATACCAATGATTTGTGCTAGAAATACAACTGATTGAAATTAATTGAAAATTATTTATGATAGTTTGTTTCGCAGTAGAGTGGTTGGACTTTTGCTAAGTGCTCGAATCTCTGAGCGAACACTTTATTATTTGAATCAGTTTATGTAGTTGTATTCAAAATAAACGTATGCTTTCATACATTTTCATCCACCATTTATCTTATCATGAAAATAGGGCAGAGACAGAGCGATAAGCTAATAGTATTTTGCTAATTCCACCATTCCTTACATACCGTTTAACAAGTGAGAGGTTGAGCGGTAGACTTACAAAATTTGCGGATGCCATGATACTGAAATAGCTTTTAAATATTTAAAGTAATATTTGTTGCGAAGCTTACTGTTGCTTATTGTAATAAAGTTTAACCATTCTTAAGTCAATTTAATTAAAAGCTTCCAACCTGTTAACTTTAAAGAAGTTCTGTTGATATTCTCATCTATAAGAAATCAATATGCTTTTAATTGAAAGTAGCTTTAACTGAATGATGAAAATTTACATATAGTACACAAAGTATTTATGTTAAAAACATCGTTCTATGGTACTGTTTTCGATAAGCGTATTTTTCATTCACATTTCCAGGACGTACAAAGATCATCCATACGTCGGAATATTCTTGGCAGATTCTCCATGCTTGATAGTGAGAGATTATGATCTGGCAAGCCGAATTTTAAAACAGGACTTTGAATACTTTAACGATCGTATTTTTACAATATCGAAGAAAACAGATGGTCTGGGGGCAATTAGGTGAGTTTTTATTATTTGTTTTTAAAAATATATAATAAACGTATGTATACGCACAGATTACTTGAAGGTACTAACTTGCAAACACGGCTTATTCCAAAATGGTTAAAAAATGAAGCATGAATTTCATTTTGAAAAACAATATACATTTTAAAAGTATTTTTAGTCTAACTTTGGAATGATATTTTGGATGTTGTCAAGCCATGTTTGAGATTGATTTATAAAAATAATATAAAAATTTATTGTTATCTACTAAATTACATTCATGGTAAATGTTTCAACAACTTTGGAATGAGCCAGGTTTGCAAGTAGTACCCTCACTTGTATAATTTTTGATAATACGTATTTTTAAGATGATCAAATACATCTGAAGACATGCGATTATTCTTAGGTTTTGTATGAAAGACGAAGTATTCTGGTTAACCTTCCTGACGCAATATGCTACCAGAAAATTAGTGCTTTCACCTCTCACATCCAAAAACTAAAATAACCATAAATTGTTGCGAATTTTAATAAAATCATTATAGTTATATAATAATTTTCTCAAACGACAAACTGAATGACATTTTAGTGAGCGGTAATGTATTATAATTATTAACTTAATATTATTCACAACATTTTTGAAGATACAAATAATCTCATTTAGTACAATTTTATGTAATGTTGTCCGCCAGTCAATTATTTTAAATAATATTACTAAAGAGATTAAAATCCTGAATTCAACGTTAAATTGAGGTGTTAAGCAACATTGAGAAAAAAACTGTCTTTTATTATTTATATGTACATAATTTCGACATGCATAACAAAAAGACAAAAACATTTTTTAAAAAGAGAGGAAGTACGTATAAAACGTTTTTGCATGTATCAAATTGTAAATAACTAAATAAAAATATCATGTTTGTGCAAAGTTAAACATAATATTCTATAAATGTCAAATGTATACAAAATTGATAAATCTTTTCAAGCCTTTTCGCAATCCACGGAAAAGAATGGAAAAACACAAGAGCCAAACTATCCCCAATTTTTACAGCAAAAAAACAAAAAGCTGTATTTGATGCGATCGTCGGTGTATCGAATAAGTTTGTGAAAAAAGTTCGTGAAGGTAAATACAATCTAACATATTCAATTTAAAAAAGTTGGATACTGTGTAAATATTATCCTTTGCATTACTACAGCCTGCAACTGACATGTGTTTTTGTTTGGAGCATCGTCCTGTTATATTACTAATAGATATTATGTTGAGTTAAGAAATAAACAACCGTATCCGTGTATTTACCATCTCATGCAAAAAATATCATTTGTTTGTTATTTCAATCATATTCTAGAAATTCTAGGTATTCTAGAAAGCTAGTAATATGTTATTGTACCATAAAAAAATATACAACGTATGTTTGTTTGTCGATCCGTTATCTATCGCTTAAATAAGCAGATGTAATTGCGATAGTTGTTCATACAAGTTTTGTTAAATTAAGGAAACATTTTCCAACAAAACTCCTTAACCGTATAAGTGTAAGCCTGTGAAATACATAAATACAATTATATATGTCAGAAAAAAACAATGAATCATATTTAATTCACTGATTGAATCGACTTAAATCTTTCAAATATAATATAATCTAATGTGTCATAGTCTTACTAAAAAATATATGTTGAGATTGGGACATAACAGTCATTAAGTATAATTCTTTGATTCTGTGATATCAGATATGTACATTTGTAAACAATGGGAAACATTTTAATTGGCACACCAAAATAAGTAAAAAGCTATGAAGATAAAACGATCAACTGTAGCTGTAGGTATCCACTAAATCTCTTGAAATGGTTACTGTTTTAACAATGTATTTTCTTTGTGTGTTTGGAAAGTAACATGTGTATATATATATATATATATATATATATTGCATATTCAAA